>LPNX010672870.1:56955-192605 GCA_001517045.1 Pseudotsuga menziesii | reverse complement strand
ATCAATAGAGGCTCCATAGGGACTGGAAGCATAACCAGTCGGTGGAGATAAACTCAAATAAACGAGTACAGCTCCTAAAGTCAAACTATAACCCAACCAATGGATGTGAGATACAGTGCTCTGTTCGAAGGCAACACAACTCGACAGCTGCCAAAGATAATATCTTTTCTTGTCCGGCTTTTTGGTTTTTTGATTTTTTTTGGACTTTTTCAGTTATTTGAAAAGCTTGAAAAAATAATAAACTAGCTTTATAGTTACAAACTAGGAGGATATGAGTGTCATTAGGGAAAAATAACTAGTTCCAAGCAGTGGAACACACCTATGCTCAATGCAAGGATACATGTGTAGGATGTCGACACTCGGGGGAAAATCCCCTCCCGGTCAAAAGGGAATCAAGCTGTGAAGGATATAAAGAAAGGCTTTGCATGGCTAGACATGAGACAAGCTCGGGCTATATGGCTGAAACGCAATGTCAGGGGAGCCGGCATAAAGCTCAATAATACAGGAAAAGCTCATGATAATGCATCCACAACTTGATACAAGGGAGTCTGGGGGATCATGGCCAGCATAAGATCAAGAGGAGTATGAGGCTCTTGCTAAATGTCATGGCAATACTATACAATGGACTCCCACACCCTAAAGGGAGAAACATTGGCATGGGAACCAAATGCAAATAAGGCGCTAACTAGGGTACCCATGTAAGGTGAGGCTCTACCACTCATATCATGCCACTTCTATAGCAGCAAGAAGGTTCCGTGACATAATAGAGTGGGTTCGTACCTAAGGATATAGTGACATGGTCATAAGGTCATGCAAAATGCAAACGGTGGTGGACCTAACCTATATGCCAGTATAGACGTTATACCTAAGATAGGCACGAACGGTCTTTGGTCACAAAAGAAGCATCCAACAGACAACTTCACACCCAAGGACGACCCAACCACACTCACAACCCACCCAACAACTTCCCACAACATCAGACTCACCAAAAGGGAGGATGTATGCGACTGTATAAAGAACAGTTGCGTATGTACATGACTTTACGCCAAAAATCCACGTATGTACGCGACTTTCAGCCAAAAACCTGTGTATACAGAGAAGGTAGTGGTAAAAAGGAGGACAAGGGTAAACCAATAAAGGGGAGTGTCAATGGACAAACATACTATAACATGCGACATAGAAACAGAGAGAAACCAAAAGCAAGTCAATAATATCAAGCCCATTGTGCCCCCTACCCCAAATAAAGACAAGGGACATCCCCAGCGGAGTCGCCAATTCTGTTATGGAGAGAAATTCCTATGGCTTGGGGTACCACAACAGACCGCTAGACTCCAAAAATCAATCTTTCCCAATATGCAATAGAAATAAGATGTCTAACACTAAAGGATTGAACCTCGTACCTTATTCCAAACGGTTGAAGTAGATCCCCGTTGAGCTTTCCAATCTTCAGCTTGAATTGATATAATACTTCCTCAACAATAAGTAAATAATACAAGCATACTATATATCATGGTGTTAGATCTATTCTAGCATATATAATCAATAATGTAAAAGCATTTGACATATTCCAATGGATACAATATTCATTGAAATACACATTACTGGACAGGAAAAGATATTTCTATTAATATAAATCAGAGATTACAAGTGACAACCTCTGACGGAACGTCTATGAACCGGAGAAACTGAATCCCCCACTTGGGCCTCCACCACCTCAATCCTCCATCACTCAGATAGAAAGCTCACTAGCAAAAGGCAAGCTTGGGAAGAACACAACAGTGCTCCAAGGGAAAAAGGGATGTAAACTCAAGCATAAGTTCTAGCAACAATGGACTATAGTTTCGTTACTCTCAATTCTCTCTTATGCCTTCAATGTACCAAGGGGTTCCTTATATAGCTTCATAAGGGATATTGAAGGGTCGAATCCGAGCAATCTCAAGGCATATGGAAGGCCAGGAGTCGAATGAGTCGGATCCAAGTCAAGGAAAACTCCAAAAGGATTTGTATTATGCACACATCCCGACATACGTGGTTATCGGGGTCAAACCCACGTATGTACGTGGTTATCGGGTAAAAAGCTACGTATATCATTTTTTTATATAGTTTAAGGGATGATCAAGGTAACATCAAAGGATAAAATATGGTCCATAGGGGCTAATGAGTCTGCAGCGAGACAGGGGAAGGCCATACAATGTGTGATTCACCTAGTGTGGCGAAATCCACTATAACAAGCAGCCTGAGGGATACATCATTGATCCATCTTTGGTTTGAAAGCTAAAGAAGTCACTATATGGGTTAAAACAGGCCCCAAGAGAGTGGTATTCCAAGATGGATGCCTTTCTTCTATCGTAAAACTTTCAGAGATGTAGATCAGATCCAAATGTGTATTTACAGTAGCATGATGGTCATCTAATTATCATTTTTTTATATTTTTATGACTTACTGATCACAGGTAGCACAGTTTCTTACTGATCACAGGTAGCACAGTTGCCTCCATTTCAACCATCAAAACTGCTCTCCACAATGCCTTTGAAATGAGTGATTTGGGGCTTCTAAAACAATTTTTGGGGCTCGAACTCGAGTAAAATTCTGATGGGATTATGGTCACTCAGTACAAATACAATTCATACCTATTATTCAAGTTTAACATGGCTAAATGTAGGCCTGCACCATTCCCTTTCCTTTCAGGGATCAGCCTTGAAGAAGGAAAACACACACCTCCCATGGACTGCACTATCTATCAACAGCTGATTGGTAGCTTGTTGTACTTGACACATTCTAGGCCTGATATTTGTTATGCCATGAATGTTGTATCAAGATACATGTAGCAGCCTCATGATCTTCATTAGAAGGAATCCAAGAGGATCCTCCAGTATATTCAGGGAACCAGGACCTACGACATTCACTATGATGCAGACTCCGAGCTAGAGCTAGTTGGATACACAGATTCCGATTGGGCGGGTGATTCTATTGATCGGAAGTCAACTTCTAGATATGTATTCATGTTTGGTGGTGGCCCCATTTGCTGGTCAAGAAAAAAGTAGGTTTCCATAGCACTGTCTTCAGTAGAGGTCGAGTATCGAGGAGCAGTGAATGCTTGCATCCAAGCAGTTTGGTTGCAAGGCATTCTTTCAGAGTTTGATCTTGGTAGTAATTTTTACACTATCCTCTTTTGTGACAACCAGATTGCTATTAAGATATCCATGGATCTAGTTACCAGGCAGAGGACCAAGCATGTAGAGATTCACATGCACTATATTAAGGAGCTAGTGCATGCCAGGACCATCATTCTGCAATACTGTATGATTGATGAGTAGATTGCAGACATTTTCACCAAGAGATTTTTAGAAAAGAAGTTCACTTACCTCTGTTCACTATTGGGGCTGATTTCATCAGGGTGATTCAGACTACTTTCAGTGTTCATCTTGAGAGGGAGGTTTCCCACTAGGTTTTCCCTCTTTTCCTCACTTAGTTTGTTTTGAGCATTGTTTGAGTTTCAGCATTGTACAGGGTGACCTATGGCCTTAGTTGCTGGGGCCCTAGCATTTTTATGCATCTATGTTTTCTAACTCTTCCTGAGTATAGCTTAAGGGGGGGTGTTGGAGACATTTACCACCATACACACTCTTTTGGGTCAAATTGGCCTAGTTAAACCACTGTCCTAAGTATAATTGACATTAATTGACATTAGTGGAGCATTAATTGACATCATCCAGTCACACTCACATCTACCTATAGTCAAGGAGGCTAACTGGAGCACTCCAGGGGTGATCTAAGTGATATTAATGCACCTAATTGCTAACTGGAGGTTACAATTAGTTCAACCAGTCAGTTAAGGTGCCTCCTCTCATTAAATATATTATTTAATGATTATTTATTATTATTTAATGATCTAGAGTCAAGAAGGGCGCCTCCACCAACTTCTGATGATCAGTTCAGCTTCAGTTAACCTCATCGGGGTTCATTAAAGTCATTGATAACTAGCACTTGATGGTTGGCTTGCTATGACATGTGTTTGATCTCCTTCAATTGATATTCAGTCATTTATTGCACTCCAACTTCAGTTAGGGTTTGGTGAGTCAATTAGGGTTTTGGTCAAGTGGTTAACTGAGTGTGAACCAAATGGTTTAGAGTCAGTTAAGCCAAAATCACTCATTGATTTCGAATGACCTCCTTAGGTATTCAAATTCCTCATTGATTCAAGATATTGCTTTACATTGTTATTTTAACCATTCATTATTTATTGAATATACAGAGAGGAAACCATTTCTGGTTCCGATTAACACCATTTCTGAGTTATTTCTTGATTATTTCTTAATGAGATTTATTATTTGTTCCTAGATCAATGTGCAAGAATAATAGATGTTTCTGCCAATAATAATGTTCTTCAATCATATAACTCTTCTCCCAAGTGTGGGATGAAGTTCCTCCAACTTCAAATAGACTAGGAAAGGGGCAAGGAAAATCATGAGTCTCCAAGTGACTCAAGTGAACATCATAGATGCACCGATGGATATGTGTATAACCATAATGTAAATAAGGATTCTGCTACAAATGTAAACAATATGGTGCTCTAATAATTCCATCATCAAAATGAGAAATAGAATTTACATATTCTTCATGTGCCACCATCAAAATGAAACCTTTCACCCATACTTCATTAGGATGAATGCTACAAAATATGGAATTGTAGGATGTAGGAGATTGAACTAACTCACCCAAATGATAAAAAAGTGCATAATTTTCATTATGGTAAGGATACATATGGGTATTATCATGCAGCTCCTTCAAAAGTGTGAAACCTTTGTCATAGATTGGTTCCAATGTAGAGGAATCATGCTCTTCTTTAAAATTTCCATAACCTTCATCAAGAGACAATTCAAGTTCCTCTTCCACCTCATCAAGTGTTTGAATCTCTTAAAGTTAAACTTCAAACACATCAAGAACATTCAAATTTCCACATTTCTCATGATCCCCCATGTCATGAAAATCCTCCAAACAATATACCCTTTGACAATCTTTGATGTTGCACATTGTTCTTTGAATCTTCTCCATGTCTTCAAGGAATGATGGATCCTCCAAGGAAGTAGCTCTCCAACAAGAATTTGATACCAATGCTTGAGTGTCATGGAGTATGCTAAGGAATTCTTGGATATCCCTTTCACTAATCTTCAAGGATCATTCAATGAAGGATGGTTCATGGGAGTGAAACTCCTCTTCTTCTTCATTCTAGATTTGATCAACTCCTTGAAGCTCAAGTGGTGATCAGGAAGTTGATCTTGGTTCTTCATTTGCTGCTACAAGGTATTCATCTTTATGCTCATGATAAATTTGGATTGCAGCATCATTTTCATATATGATCTCTATGTCACCAACATAGAGGTGTGAGAACCCATCAGTAGGTACTCCTTCATAGTTCAAGCATCCATCATTAGATTCTCTTTGTTTCATTTCCAAGGTAGAATGTGTCTCAAAATGATATTCAGTATTTTCAATAGAAACTTCTTCATACTTATGTGATGTCTCTTCATATTTTTTAGAGTCACTTGGGCGTGAATTTCGATCCTCTTCATGTACTACTTTTTCTTCTTCCACCATTGGATTCAGCTGGAAATACACATCCAATTTCTGAACCCAAGTGTTAACAGACCTTTGAGATGAACCATCAAAAGTAGGAAGTGGCACCTTACCTATGGCACAATTCAATTCTTTATTTCGGTACAGAGACTTAGTTCCCTCCTTCTTTCTAAATTTGTTTGCCATAGTGAAGTACTGTTAAAATGTTATACTCCTCCTACACTCTTCATCTAATTTATCCCAATCTTTTGCTATTGTATCAATTTCAAATTGAATGTTAGTATATTCTTTGGGAGTAAAAAATTTAGGTGCATTAGGCCTTGGTGTTCTCTGTAGTTCATGGGGTTTATTATGAGGTCTTGTTTGTGAGAAAATGTGCTCACCCATTGTCTTCTTTTCTACTGATTTTGAACTACCACTATCTCTCGTTATCCCTTTACTTCCCATTTGACTGGCCATCAATTCAAATCCTTTTTTTTTCTATTGGGACATGACTACTATATTTTGGTTCATTTCTTCAAACAAAGGTCTTATAAGTTGAAGATACTCCATTTTCTCCTTAGTGTGATCTTCTCCCTCATGAGCCATAGTTTTAGTCCAAGGTGCCCTTTTTTTTCCCAATTCTTCTTCTACAATCCGAGCACCTTCCAATTCAGATTCTAAGAATGATGGTTTATTACTTTGACTCCTAGTTAACACCATCAAGTTCTAAGACCATGCTATGATACCGTTGTAATGTCCCCTTTTGGGAAATTTTATCAAAATGGCCAATTCTTCAATTATTTCACAATGTACTCAAATTCGTATTCTTACAACTCTAGTTATATGGATTCAATTGATCCAAAATTCCTCCAATTTCTTTCAAACTTGGTGAGGAAGGTCTTGAGGGGTTATGGGACATATTAGCACATCTATCAGACATATAACCAACTGATATACCAAACCATGGTCTGCATTTTGCAAGGGAATAAGTTTCGGGACCAAACTAGTCAATTTGGGAGGTGGAATAAGTTTTTCTCTAATACCACTTGTAATTTCCCTTTTTTAAATATTTACTAAAATGCCCAATTTTCCAATTTTTCACAATTTTTGCTCCTGACTAGTCTTATTGTCTTGGTCTCCAAATTGGCCCAATTGCTCCCAAATATTTAGACAAGGTGTATGAATGATATAATAACTTAATTATTATTTTTAAGGATTTATTATTTCCCTCCAAACACCTCTACAAGTTTGTACAAAATTCTAAACAAGATAGATGATTTTATTAGCAATTTTGGGGCTCAAATCCCCCCCAGGTAATTGCCAGAATGGCCTCCCAAATGTACAGAAACCCACTCGAATTCTCAAATTGAGGTAGAATATGTGTAGAGGACATAAAAATGGACTCATATTCTGAACCAATTGAACTCCCATGGTTATTATCACTTCCTTCAATCAGATATATAAAAACTAGTTTTGAACCCTTGGGGAAATGAGATGCAATTTAATCCAATGGTTATGGAATTCGACCCAATGACCACAAAATCTCAGTTAATGAATATGAAACCTCAAATATGCTTTAGCTAAATTCCATTAATTCATGAATAATAAATATTTTACATATCCATTCAAATCTACCAATATTATAAGAGTTTGCAACAAAGAAGTGGGAAATGGCACTGTTTCTTTATTACTGATCAATAATACATAAAATATCTTGGCCTTTCGAACTGATAACTTTCTGAATAGAGAGATAATATCATTTACATCATAATACAAAATTTTGGAGCAAGAGGAGCCTCTTCAAAAAGATAAATGGCTCACCAAGTGTGCCTCACTCCACCGAGCTTAAATATGGTGAAAGAATGTGAGATGGGAGGGGGAATGAGATGAATCCTGAAGTTTCCATGAGCTTCTGTAGTTGCACCTATATATTATAACTCCATTTAATCTCCTTTAAATACCCAAGTGGCCTCTCCAATCACCAATTAGGATGGGAATCTTTCACCCTCGAAATTGGCTCAAGCATGAACTAGTCACTCACTAGCCCCCTCTCTTCAAAACAAAAAATTTCACAAATGATCAAAAAGATACTTATCATGGATTCTACCTATATTTTATAAACATTAATGGTCTCCTCAACTTCCAAATACATAAATAAACCAAATCCAAGTCGAATTGGTGTGGTTGCTCATGCTATTCCATGTGGCCTCTCTCTTCACCTTCCATCTTCTCCCAAATTGAGTAGGAACCCATTGGACTTCTCCAAATCACATGATAGCTCTATTGTGCTATATTTCGACCTGATATGTCAGAGATGTCAAATTTCATCCTTCATATCTGACTTGTGTCATAACTGCCATAGAATCTCCATCATTGGTGTCATAGATGTCATAAGTGTAAGTGGAATCTAGCCAAGTGTCCATGAAACTCCCCATTTGGCTCTTCCTTGCTAATGTAAGTTACACTTCATCCCAAATTTGACCTATGAAGTATATGGAAAATTATACTGACCTCATAATCCATCTAAAACATTAGGATTTCCATAGATTTGAGATTGCAAGAGGTGGATGCCATTTAATATAGGAATTCTAGCTTGAATGGGACCCATAGTCTTCATATGTCTCCATTTTTCCTAGCCATTTCATTATTCACTTGAATTCATTTAATTGAAATTATTAAATAAATATTTTATTCTTTCTAATGTTTAAACATCATTTATTGTCCCCCTTATTCCAAATCTCAAAGCTTCCACCCCCAACCTAGGAAACTAGTGATTTTCCTCGGCAATTTTTTGACCTTTAGCATCAATTTGACAAATTTCGTGAATATAGAAAATGTGATTTGGCCCTTATGACCCAATGAAAAATTAGCACACAAGCTTGGCTTGGATAATGACTCATGATGCTACAAATTTAACACTCTCCACATATGCTTCACAACTTCGCATAAACATAAGAATATACTTTTCATCATATTCCCAAAGACTCGCCTTCATCTCTATTATATACCAAGAGGTATGAAAGATTTACATTCCAAAATACATGTGGGATAAATGCTTTTCCACTTCTTTATATAATGAATGGTAATAGGATAATATTTCTCCATGACTCATGTGGGATAACTCATATTACATACCGTAATTATAGTTATTTATACCTTCCAATGCTAGTTAAAACATCTTATGATATCATTCTAGACATCATTACACACATAATATTAAAATTACACATTCCAACATACACAAGCATAGAAACATTGTGATAATAATTTAGAAATGTTTTTTACATCATACTATAAATACTTTTTTTGGAGTTGTAATAGTTCACAATCTATCGATTAATCTACATGTCCTAAACATAAAACATAAATGAAATTTCGTGTTCAATATATTTGAAGTGTGATTGTTGGTTTGGATATCATCATTTAATAATATCCTCACCCATGATCTCGTTTCCACCTACATCCCTTCTTTTGAAAGAGTATTTGATTTTAAATTTAATTCCCCAAAGGAATGGATATAAGAAGCAATATTGAAATCCTATTCTAACCTTTTTGTTTTCCTAATAAAAATAGGATTGACAAACAAATTATCAATTTATACAATGCTTTCATATAATCTACTGCCACCATAGAATCCATCATGGCTTTATGTATTGTAACATTATTTAATAAAGGTACTTTTAAGAGCACTACAAAGCCATCAAATCAACAAAAGTGTTTGATCTCACTCCTAAACTTGGTTTGGATTTTGTAGTGTGAGAATTAGACAGTTGTAGTGTGCCCTTAGCACTAGAGAGAGATAGAGTTCCTCAAGAGTTCCTTAACCAGATCTATCAAAATACCCCCAATAACATGTTTTGTCAATGTGAACATATGTAATTTGTATTGGGGTTTGATCTTTACTTTTTTCTTCACTCCCTCAAAAATAAAACGAACTTCTTTATATAATTGGAACAAAGATATTAATTTGTCATTAAAATTTGTAGAATTTCATGTCGTTCCCTTTGTGACAACTCAAGCTAAATTCCTAAAGGTTTTGATGTCATTTTTATTCAATAATGTCTTCGAATATGGTTCAACTAATTCTCCTTAGTAAATATCCGTGTGACCTATTAACACTTCCATATTTTTCTCGACTATCCTTGTCTACATACATTTAACTAATAAACGAAGAGTAGTCTCCAAATATTGTTTAAAATGGGTGTACCTTTGAGGATATTACCAAAATATCCTAAAAAATACTTCTCAAGTCAAATATTATCCTCGAAGGAAAGCCACATAAAAGGATATGTATGTATGTATCTTTGTATTAGAGACCAAGTACAAATTTTGTCTTATAGAAAAGTTCAATTGTGTGTATATGGATCACTCTTGGAGACATGCCACAACTCTCTATTCCACTTCAAGTAAATTCAATGCCTACAATAATGAATTATGAATGAGTTTCTTCCATAGTTATCTTTGTCCTTTTCAACTTAGATTTTTTAGCCTTCTAGAGGAATCTCTGGTAAATTAACTGTTATGCCTCATATTGGCACTTCTTCATCCGAGTAGTGATACTCAATGCATCATCACAAAAAGGACAAGATGCATAGAAGGGCCTTAACACTACAATATTTTTTGACCTAAAATGCATGTTGCTTACTCCAACATTAACACATTTTGGTTGTGAGTTTTACATGTATACATGATCTGTATACTAATAACTCACGTATGATATGTGAGTTTCCTTAAGGAAACCGTGTATCATAAGCAAGTTTCTCTCTTTCAACCCATGTATCCATTAAAACTCGTTAAAAATTTAAAAAAACTAATCATGAGTCAATTGGGGTCAATTTGGTAACTATCCCAACTCCCTTAACCACCTCAACCTCATAACTCCTTCTCCCAATGGACAATAAAAAGAGGAGAGGGGATGGAAGAGAGCGGGATCTTTTGGAGACAAGGTTATGTTGGAGGAATTCATTTGGAGAAGAGAAGCAAGAGGGATCAGATCCAGGCTTCAAGGATGCCATATCAAATAGAGCTATATGTAATTGTTCCAAAAACTTTATTAATAAAGAAATATATTTCCTTCCACATCTAAGTTATGCATGTTTCAATTATTAATGAGCAATGATCTTGATTGTTTTTTTTGTTTTATGTTTCAATATTTATATATGTTCATGTCTGAGATTCTATAATAGTTGAAGGTGCTTTGAGAAGGATGGTTTTTTTGTTTAGGTATTGGAGTAGTGTAGATAAGGAGCATTTGGAAAGAATACCAAGCTAGGATCAACCTTCAAAATAAGGCATGCATCCTCTCTATCCTTAAAATTTTGCTTTAATATATGCTTGTGGAACCTCAAATGTCTGTCTATAGAACCCCTAGTACGTTGGTGGCCTTGTAGCCCATATCATATGATGTATATGTGTAACATCCCCTCAGTATGCGATCGAAAAAATGACAAAGCGTGAGGAAAAGGAACTGTAAGTATGAAAACTAGCTCATCCAAATTATAGATGAAATTTAATAATGCTAGGAGACTGAAAGGGTGTGTGACCAAAACGATATTGGGGACGAATCCGCTAGGGGGAAAGGCTAATGGCTGCCAAATATTTGGGGATCTAGTAAATCTTAACCTAGTGTCATCATGATTTCGATGGAATGGCAAATTGAAGTTGGGTACATTAATTAAAGGGTAAATCACATGCGCATCAAATTATGAATAAGAGTAACAATGGTTGACATGATTTAGTATTAATTCCTATTATTATGAAAATATGATATGTAATAAGCAAATAATAACTAATCTATTATTTGTAACACAAATAAGATATTAAAGTGAAAAATATCTCTCTACATGTGTAATTATCTATTGTATAGGAATAAAGCCTTGGCTTAATTGTTGTATGGAGAAACGACCTAATATATTTAAACAAATTTATTATAAAGAAAACATTGTAAATGTCTATTCTCCAGTAAAATTATATTGTTCTAAAAAGAAAATATAATAATAATAATCCCACATGCAAACGAGGAAGAGTAACTTGAGAACTACAAGTATATAAAAGAGATATTTACGAAGGGGAAGGGGCGTCTTTTCCTTTGGAGGGTTTCTAGAAACCTTATGCTGGAGGAAAGTTGAAATCGAAGAGGTGGTTCCCAATGAGGAATGGTGCGAGCGATTCCTTGAGCACCTAATACCAGTCGAGAAGAGGAGGATGAATAGCGTTCGAACCTTTCATCTCTTAAATTCGTTAGTAGAGTAATACTTTAGCATTAGTTTTGAAATGGTTACATTTCCAAAGATTTTAGTATGAATCGGAATCTACAATAGCCTTTGATTTCATTATTTATATAACTAGATATGAAAATGATCCCCTTTTTGCCTGCGGTTTCATTAATTTCTTTAAATCCAGAGACGTAATCTCTTTGTCCTGCATTTCCTTTATATATAATATGATCTGAAGTGAACTCCTTTGTGCCTACGATTTGTCTTATTTTCTTTAGATCTTGAGAAGTGATCTCCTTTTGACTGTGTTCCCTTTGTATATACTCTGATCTGGAAGTGATATTTTTGCTTGCGTTTGGTTTTTCTTTGTTTTTAAATATGGAAAATGGATCAATCATTTCCATACTTGCCATCTCCTTTCCTTGTAACGGTGATAGTATTTTTTTTATGCCTATGTTCTTTACAGATCTCGAATGAATATTTCATTCGTGAGTTAAAAATCCATATCGACGTTTTAATAACTGCCTGAGTCTCTGTGATCAATGTGGAATCGATTAGTTTGAAGTTGATCTTAAAATTCTCTAAGATTGATTTATTTTTTTAGCTATCAACAACCACCCATGAAGACTCTTTGTTTAACCACACAATCTTAACGGTGTTTGGAAATCCGAGCATTGTTTAAATAGACTATCAATCAGTTGATATATTTATGTTTTACCTACCTTTAGCCACTTTGCATGGTTGGAATAAACATAGGAATGGTCAGTGATTCGAAGGTTTATGGGTTAGTATGAATTGTTTTTATATTGTGTAAATTACTACATTAAAATAGTTGACCATATGATGCGACGGTATATGGGTTAGTTTGAATTGATTTTACATTTTGTAAATTATTACATTAAAATAGTTGACCATATAGATGCGACGGTTTGTGGGTTAGTTTGAATTTCTATTATATTGTGTAAATTATTACATATCCATATGGATGTGACTCATTAAGAATGGAAGATTATATTTATTAATTCATTTTGAAGTAAAAAAAAGGCATAGGTCTAACCCTTCAGATTAGCCACCCTATTTGAGCCACTTTTGTGCATATCTAACTATGTTAAATGTTAAATCCATGAATGAATTTGTTTTGAAATAAAGTGTTTTGTGAAAAGGGAAATTTATGAATTTGTTTGAAATAAAGTGTTTTGTGAAAAGGGAAAATTATGAATTTGTTTATGAAGGTGTAGAGTATATAAATAGAAATGTATACATAAAATTGAGGATAGGGATAAAATAAATTCATACATAATTTACATTTTGGCTACTAAGAGAGTGTATATTGGGTGGTTACAATGTAGTGTACATTAAGAGAGTGTATCCGTTTAATTATATTTGTAACGGTAAAGTTTGACATGAATTATTATAATGTTTAAAAGGTTGCATAAACAATGTAATAGATAATTGTTGTTATGTACATTTTTGTTAATGATAAAACATGACGAGGGTTTAGTCATAAGTAATGGTTAGAATTGTCATAACTACAAAGAGTACTAAGTCTCGCAAACTTGAGCAAGGTAATCCAGTTGGATATCTTAACCTGAACTTGGGTAGTTTTTGCTCATGACCTTGAACCTTAGTGGATTCGTCACCCAGCTCAGAGGTGGCTTTAAACGGACAAATATACGTTAGATGAAGCCTACGGTTGTGAGGAAAGTTGTCCACACGTTTTCAGTTGCCCAAGCTCAAAGAAGTACTCTTACAATTAGTTTTGTTTATGGATGTAATTTATCTTGTATATAAGATTTATGCTCTTGGTTTTATGGTACTAATATGCATGTTGAGTTACATAAAGTGGTGGTTGTAGGAGCTACATTCAATGGTGAAATGGCTTTTAAAAGACAAGTGTAAAATGAATTTTTTGCATAAGTGCATATTGTTTAGTTTAATTGTTTCTATCATGTGCAGTGTGTTTAACTTTGTTGTTTGTACCACTCAAGACTCGTTCGTCATATTGGATGGTTGCACCCAAGAATACAAGTACAACGATGGTACCTTGTTATGAGGAATGTTAGCGACCTTTAAAGGAAAGGGTTAATGTGTAACTTCTATCACAATCGAGGGATAGTCTAATGACTAATGAAATGATCGTATCTATCTTAAACTTCAATATGGTCCGCTTATATTAGAGTGAATGTAGTTGACAGTCCTTAATTGCAACAAAGTATGATTATGTTTATTTATGGTTCTAGTATGGTCATTGGATAACTCTAATATCAACTACCTAGTGGAACTTAATTAAATTAAATTACGGTTTGTTTAGATGTAAATGATAGTAGTGTTTTCATGAATGTGATTACTCTCTCTCAAAAGACTAACATGATTGACTTGTTAATATAGTAAAAGCGAAAAAATTCACCACATTTTCTCAAAATTTACATGGAGATATTTCAAGTCTATTACAATATGTATATTGTGAAAGATCTAGTGTTCCATATTATTGAACATGGCATCCTCGGTGATTATATTATAAAATGACCTCTATTTGTTTGTTTCGGGTACTTCTTTGTAGCATGGACTTTGGGTCCTCTGATTTTTTTTATTCAAAGGTATTTCGGTCATCCTGAACCTATGAACTCATGCATTAGGGGGGATTCCTTATACCTCATATTGGCACTTCTATGTCAAAGTGATGATACTTAATGCATCACCGCAAAAAAGGACAAGATGGATAGAATGGCCTTAACACTATAATAGGTTTTGACCTAAAATGCATGTTGCTTACTCCAACATTAACACATTTTGGTCATGACTTTTTACACGTATATGCGACCTATATACTAACAACTCACGTATCATATGCAAGTTTCTCATAGTCAACCCATGTATTTATCCCAAGAGTTGTATACATGATTTTCCTTAAGGAAGCCTGTGCATCATACATAGGTTTTTATCTTCCCACCTATGTATTCCATTAAAACTCATTAAAAATAAAAAACAAACTAATCATGAGGTAGTTGGGGTTGATTTGGTAACTACCCCAGCTCCATTAACCACCTAAACCTCATAAATCCTTCTTCCAGTGGACAATAAAAAGAGGAGAGGGGATAGAAGAGAGGGGTACCTTTTGGAGACAAGGCCATGCTGGAGGAATTCTTTTGGAGATGAGAAGCAAGAGGGCTCAGATCCAGGTTTCAAGGAATCCAGATCAGACAGGGGTATATGTAATTTTTCCAAGAAATTCATTAATAAAGAAAGATATTTCTTTCCATATGTATGTTATGCATGTTTCAATTATTAATGAGCAATTGTAGAAATTATAAATCCTTGATGGCATAAGGAATTTCATAAACTGGCTAAGGATCTAGGCACACAATTAACCTCACATAGAATTGTAGAGAACTAGCATAAGGAGAGAAGAAGAAGAATTAATGAACACACATTAATGAATGATCAATAAATGATAATTGATATTATTACATAGGTAATACATCCTTATAAAGGAAAAAGGAGTTGCATGAAGACAACTCAAGCTAGCTCATAAAGCAGGCTTACTAATTATGATAAACCCCATAGTTGACTAAAGCACTTTCCCAATATGCCAAGCACCTCACGAATTAGCAATAGCATGTGTGAGTTATGATGAGTAAAGGAAAGACTTGCTAATCCTAGAATATGGAGAGAAAATAATGGATGGGTTGGCAACAAAAGCTTCCAGTTTCCTAGTTGATTAGCTTTACCTTATCCATAGAAAAGCAGCATAAATCAAAAAAAGTAGAATAAAGAAGAATCTGTTGTAAAGCACAGTTATCAATTCTGGATGGCCATAAAGTGGTCAAGATCAACCCAGAATCAGAAATAAATCATTCCTAGGATATAGATGTCCAGTGTTGACTCTAAGGTGCAAGTGGATGCCAACTATCTAAGCTAGTGGGTAGGAAATTAATCAAATAATGATTAATTATTTTATGAGTGGGTTTATTATATTCCAACACCCCCCTTTAAGCCTGATTTTATGATGATATCCCTGAACTAATAAAAAATATATATACATATAGAGCCCAACAATAAAGCTATGGTCACCCTTTTACAATTTATCTTGTCCAAAGAAATGAGGAAAGAGGCAAAACCTCAAGGGGGGAATCCTCCCTCAAGAAGGAACATGAAAAACAATACCAAAAATGCTGAACTGCTGGTGTTGTTGCTGCTCCAAACTAAATGCTGATGTCTGGAGGAATCTTCTTTTTGGGAAGAAGATAAATCTGCTCACCTGGATCAAGGATTGCTGTAGGACCATTTAGAACAATTGAGATCCAATGATGTGAAGGCAATACTGAAGGATCTTGAGACTTGTAATCAGCTCCAAGATGATGAGATGTCTTGAACTTCAAACCAGTAGAAATGCACTGAGCTCCATATAGGTGAAATAATTGTCCAAGCGAATGTATAATGTCTCCATCTTCATTTACAGAGAGAGGATGTGTGGAAGTGATCTTGTAGGAACATAAAGAAGGAAGAGCATCAAAGAGTGCGAATGAATGGGCTCCATGGGTTGATCTAGCTTCCAAAGAATCCAAGAGATCACAAATAAACACAACAGTAGACTCATGGGAACATACTGGTAAGGAATCCTCTATGGTGGAAGTATGAGAGGAGGAAAGATAGTGATGTTCAAAATATTCAAGGAGGCTCTGAGAATGAGTGCCAAGAACAAAGGAGGAGCTGCAGAAGCACATGGGATCAATTATGGTAAGTGGCAAAACACTAGAAGGACTTGATTTGGCTAAGAAAACATCCTGGAAGTCACTGGGTTGCGCACCATCAAGAAGAGAGGCATGCACAAAGTGTCAAAGGTATGGCATATGGATCTCAGAATCCATGATAGAAGACATAGAGAACACTGAATATGTGAGTGAATCATCAATAGCAATAGCATCTCCATTAGTCACTTCTTTTTCATCAATAGCATCATAAGAAGATGAATCAAGATCTTCTACTTCAAGAGACACAGAAAAAGATGGCTCTTCAATATTTGCTTCTTGATTGAAAGAGGAAGCATTCGAATTAAAGAGAGTAGTAGCAACAGGAACTATATGAGAAACTTCTTCTTCATGATCAACTTCATCAGAGACTGTAGAGGACGAGACATCTTGAGAGAGAGAAATCATTAAGGAGCTAGAGGCACTCTCCACATAGCTAGAAGGATCTTCATTGTCCTTTCCCAAAACTCTATCCAATGTTGTCCAGATATCCTTTAGGTAATCAAGAGAATCAATAAGGTAGCGCATGCATGGAGAGATAGCTAGACAAATAGCTCCAATTTCTCTATCACAGTCATTCAACCAGTCACTTGGCTCTTCATAAGACTCTTCACCAGCTCCAATAGATATCTCATAGAGACCTTGTCTCTTTAGATATGAAATCATCTTCAGTTTCCACTCTAAATAGCTTGTGAATGGAGAAAGAAGAGGAATTGATACTCTTGGATCCATTTGAAGTTGAACCTGCAAAATAAACCTACAAATCTGAAAAGGAGGATTAATTAATGAACTCTTAAAGAACTGATCTCATGTAGAGCTTTTATATCCTTAGCTATAATACCATGTAGAACTTGAACTTTGACAACCTTAGCTTTGATACCATGTATAAATTATAAACCTTGATGGCATAAGGAATTTCATAAACTGGCTAAGGATCTAGGCACACAATTAACCTCACATAGAATTATAGAGAACTAGCATAAGGAGAGAAGAAGAAGAATTAATGAACACACATTAATGAATGATCAATAAATGATAATTGATATTATTACATAGGTAATACATCCCTATAAAGGAAAAAGGAGTTGCATGAAGACAACTCAAGCTAGCTCATAAAGCAAGCTTACTAATTATGATAAACCCCATAGTTGACTAAAGCACTTTCCCAATCTACCAAGCACCTCACGAATTAGCAATAGCATGTGTGAGTGATGATGAGTGAAGGAAATACTTGCTAATCCTAGAATATGGAGAGAAAATAATGGAGGATAGGTTGGCAACAAAAGCTACCAGTTTCCTAGTTGACTAGCTTTATCTTATCCATAGAAAAGTAGAAAAAGCAGAATAAAGCAGAATTTGTTGTAAAGTGCAGTTACAAATTCTGGATGGCCATAAAGTGGTCAACATCAACCCAGAATCAGAAATAAATCATTCCTAGGATATAGATGTCCAGTGTTGACTCTAAGGTGCAAGTGGATGCCAACTATCTAAGCTAGTGGGTAGGAAATTAATCAAATAATGATTAATTATTTTATGAGTGGGTTTATTATATTCCAACAGCAATGATATTGATTGTGCTTTTGTTTTAAGTTTCAATCTTTATATGTGTTCATGGCTCACATTGTATAATAGTTCAAGGTGCTTTGAGAAGGATGGTTTATTTATTATATGTACTATAGCAGTGGAGCTAAGGAGCATTTGGAAAGAAGACTAAGATAGGATCAACCTTCATAATAAGGCATGCATCCTCTCTATCCTTAAAATTTAATTTAATATATGCTTGCAGAACCTCATATGCCTATCTATAGAACCCCCACTACACTAGTTTCCTCAACCCTAGCCATAGGATAACTTCCCTAACAACATTAACCCTATAATTTTTTGCTTACTTTCATTTGCTAATAGATTGAGAAAAGCGGATCTAAAACCTAAGTGAAATACCTTATTTAAAATCAACCATAAGATAACATAATCAATTTCTAAAACCATAATTAACCTAGTGGCTCTCCTTATATTTTTTATCATCTCCTTTCTCACCCTAAGTTTTTTTTGCTAAAATCAAGTGGTGACTTCACTCTTTTTCCTCCCCTTCACTCTTTAATAATGTGCATACGGTAGGGTGTTTTTCCATCCCCTCATTCTATGTGTGGTAGAACAAATACTTTCATTCACTACACAAGGAAAAAAACTCACTAGAAATGCATGGACATCTACTCTATGTTTCTTGAGCAAATTCATTAGATATATGTAGGATATTCTTTATGCTAAAAGTAGATATTGGATCCACTAAACTTAGTTGTGACACCAAGTATTTATACCAGTGAATTAATGGACATATGTAGGTACTTTGTATAACTATGATATGGACAATGGTATATAGAGAAAGAGAGACTTATACTCTCTTGAACAAATGCATAGATCTATGTGTGCTCCATGCAGGTCTTTATTTATACTAAAAGCATATATCATATCCCCTAAACTTTGTTGTGACAACAAGTATTGGAAGTACGTGGGTACTTTGTGTATAACTATAACATCGACAAGGGTATTTAAAATGAATTTATTATGTGATTTTTTTAATCATAAATGACATGAAATATAGTGCATTATTAAATTGCATAGGTGAGTTTCATGATGAAAATGGGATAAGTCAATTTTGATTCATGTAAGTGCCTACTCAAAATAGAAATTTTACTTTATTGTGTGTTGGTAGAGATATTTTAATTTATTGTGTGTGGGTCTTTAATCACTTATTGTGCACAACTTTAGATATGGTTTAGATATAGAAAATGCAACAAGGAGTTGGTATGGAGTCCTCTACTTTAATTAGAATTAATATGTATTTTGACAAGGGTTTCAAGGAAAAATACAGGTAAATAATATGCACTACGCAATAGAGTAATTAATGCTACTATATGTTTTGACAATTTAATACTATCTACCTATGCATCATTATGGGCACACATTTTCCACATACATCCATTATTAACATCTCAAAAATAATCATGAGTACCCATCTCTTTTAACTTATGACTTGCAAGGGCATGCTATAGAAGACACTACCTAAGCTTACGACCATAAGATAAATATTGGCATATATATACACATGTTTATTGACATATATACTCTAACTAGTGTATGTGTCAATGGATATATATATATATATATATATATATATATATATATATACTAGTGTGTGTGTTAGCACTTATACATTGGCTAGTCTTTCTCTCTTTATAATAATAATAATAATCTATTTTTAAGGTCACCGCCAAGCGAGACACCAAATTGGTGTATGAGACCCCCTTGTTTGTGGGACAAGGGACCCCCCTCTGCGAAGTGATTTAACTGCTAAAGTTTACAGAGGTGTACATACACTCCCCTCTCTGGATTTGAACCTGTGACCTCCTAAGAGGAAACACATGCTCTTAACCATTAGGCCCACACATGCTCTTATATATATATGACAAGAAATGTTTACGCATAGTTACGCATGATTATGAGAAAAAATGTATATGGGGATGTATGCCTATATCTATGGGTGAATAGATTGGTCAATTCTAATGACGATGGTGTAAGATTGTCAAGAACCCATGACAACATTTATCACTCTATCGTGAGGTGCATATTATTTGTTGAAATTCCATTTGATTTTATTTGGGAATTAGAAGAATCATTCCCACTTCCCTATTCTGGTTTTTCTTTTCTAGTCCTCCTCTAATAAAAAATATCTGTTACATCGACGTTTATTTGGTCACGTATTTTCTAAATTCCTTTCTCATGATTTCAAGGTTTCTTCTAGTGTTTATCTCCGGTCTTGGGATTCTTTTGACATTTGTCTTTGGACTTTGGATATGTGTGGATGTTGGCATTGGATGTGTGGCTTTGATCTCGCCATCGTTATGACTTTGGTGTTCATTTATTTTGGGGTTTGTTTTGGTGTTTGGTTCCAATCTTATGATTTCTTCAAGATTCAATCGTTAACATTTGTCTTTGGATTTTCCACTATTAACATTGAGAGGGAGGAGTTTATTGGTATGTCTTTAATGGTTATATATGTAATTCTACTTTAGTTTGGTTTTGCACTCGTTCTTTTGGTGCATTTTTTTCTTTCTCATGGTTGAGAAAAAATGGTGGATGGTGGAATGATTTTAGCGTTTCTTTTGGTATTTATCTCTCATGCAAAGATTGGTGTGTCCATGGTTTTCCCTAAATATAGAACGTCTTCTAGGGTTTGGTTCTAGACTTGAAATTTTAGAAGTTTTTTGTTTATGGCTTTTTATGACAATTAGCATATAGAGAGGGGGTTGATTGGTGGTTCTCTTAAATCCTCTATGGATTGGATTATTTGGATCATTATCTCTTTCAATGCATTGTATATGTTGTAATTATTTTGATATTTTGTTTATTCTAGATTAGAATTCAATAAGAAATAAGTGAAGGAACTAGCCCAATCCAACCTTGTCAATGTAGCACCTCAAGAATGAGGTCATAATTTTTTTTAATGTTTGAAAAAAATTAGTTTTTTTTCTTTTTCTTTTTGGTTTCTTGGGTTGTTCAATGTTTCCTTTGTTTTAAGTAAGAAAGGGTTTTCTATATTGGTATGTGGTTTTCCTTTTACGTAATCAATATATATTATTATTTTCTATTTCATTCTTTTGCGGGGGGACTTCTAATTCTTTGTTTATTGTGTTTGGCTCATAACCTTTTTAAGTACAAGTAATTTTTTTTGCCAATATCCAAAGAAGGTAGGGACTTTGACACTATGTAGTATTTGTTGCTAAAATTGACTTCTTCTAGCTTCAATGTATTAATATTTGAAGGGTAATGACGATGATGACTTGATGCTAGTAAAGAGTTATGGTTTTTACTAACATCAAGTCATCATCTTCATTACCTTTCAAAGATTGATATATTGAAGCTAGAAGAAGTCCATTTTAACAACAAAAACTAGCTTAACAAATAGTCGTTTCGATTTTTATTACTTGGTGGCAGATTGATACTTAATCAATTTATCTTGTGTGCCATTCCTATGTATTGGTTTTCTTAGATCCCGATGACTATTATTAAGACCCTATGGAAAAAAATATTCAATTTCCTATGGTGTGGCTCATCTTCCAGGCATAAATTACACTTGGTTGGTTGTGAGATGATTTCTAGACCAAATGATTTTGGGGGTTGGAAAATAAAAAATATGGAATGGTTAAACATATCTCTCATATTGAAAAGTATGTGGTTAGAACTCTTTAGAAAGGAATTATGGAATCAGGTTATACAAGAAATATATTTACATAAGACAACCCTTCATGGGTGACTTAGAGATGCGGTGATTTTTGTGGATCATACATCATACTTCTGGAACGGGTTTCTTTGGGTGTTATGTTGGATCACCAAAGCGTTAAGTTAGAAAGTGGGGGACAGTAGATCTATTATCTTAGGGTTTGATCTTATTGTTGGCATGGAATCCACATCTGCTCTTTCTTCATAGATGGTGTACCATTTAAATGATTATGGTCTTATTATCCTTAACCGTGCACTCAATTTGGGTGGGGGGTCAAGCTCTAGTTCTTATTGGCTAGCTGCAGATGATCTGGAATTATCAGGAGCATTGAAGGAAGAATGGACACAATAAACTATCGATCTATATCATGGGGGAATAAGACTCAATGACCAGAAGGATATTTTGGTGTAGACGATCAACTATTCAAATGGACAAGTCACAATCAATATTGTATATGATTATATTGTAATGTCACATCTAGTTCATTTGGAGAGTTGGAGGCATCACAAGATTTGGTATTGGAAAATATTGAACAAGATTAAATGCTTCACTTGGATTTGTATTGAAAATCACATTAGCACCTATGTAACACCCCGGTTTTGACCCCGTGGTATTAAAATTGTACAAGATGTAAATATTGTATTAAATCATGGCAAGGATCTCAAGGCCAAGGCTCTGCCATTGATTTGGTGTATTATGTATCAGCAATCAAGGTTGATGCTGATGGTTATAGCGCTAAGTCAGGCACAGTATACTTTGAGATATCATGTAAATATACAATTTAATAAAATACCACAACTAGTTATGCATTGCAATGAAAGAGATGGGGGCATGATTTCACAAGGAATAGGGAGAGGAATTGGTCAAACCATTGAGCCATAGGGTGAGGCCAGATGTCGATGGGAGAACCTATAAACCATCAGCTACCTTTTTTTCCTCTACACTCAATCATTCAATTCTTCCAGAAGAGTAGTTGAGGAATTTAATGCCTTGGGAAAAGCGAGGCATGGAAGTCGATTTCGTGACTGATCCAGCCTGTAGTTTGAGCAAACCTACAACCTGGGGGAAGCCGCATTCTTACTTCTGAAGCAAGTAAGCCCGTGAATGCATGCCCAGTCCATTATCCTCGAGTCTCCTAGAAGGTTTTAATCATTCTTCCATTCCATGATTCATTATTCACTATCTTGAGTTGTGGAATGAGTTGTTTAGCAGTGTTCTCCTATGTTACAGAGTGCTATGGAACCCTGGTTGTTTGTGTTGCAGATTGGATCCTTATGTTGCTATGTCTCGTTGGGGTTTGTTGTTATATGTACCCTAGTTTGGGTCTGAACTATAAGCAAGACTTAGGAGTGGCAGAGCTACCGAATTGGCTTGATAAACCTAGTGAAGAGAGGAACCTCACAAAAAGATAAGAGTAGATGGTGAATCCTATATGCACATCCTTAAGAGAAATGGAAGGGAAGGTATAGCCTGAGGGACTATGTAGCAAAGAAGGGAATTCTTCCTTGTGTTGGGTGTGTAGGTATTATGTATTCTAGGCCAAATAGATCTTGTGGAGGTGCCCTTAGCTCTGTGAATAATCCACTAGATTATCCATTCTACCTTTCCACTGGCTTAGCAGCCTAATAAACCAAAACGTAGATTGGCTTGGCTGACAGCTCGATAAACCCAATGGTGTATTGGCTTGGTTGGGCATCCTAATAAACCCAATCATATATTGGCTTTGCTAAGCAGCCTGATAAACCCAACAATGTGTTGGCTTGGTTGTGTCTTGTTGTGCATTTGGCCTTATGTTATCCTTGGTTGGACAGCCTCATAAACCCAATTGTTAGCTGGCTTGGTTGAGTAGCTTGATAAAACCAGCAGTGAGATCATCTCACTGCTGGGTTTATCAAGATACTCAGACAAGCTAGCTAACAGTTGGGTTTATCATACTGTAGGTAGTCAAGCCAACATTCACATTGAGGACCAACCAAGTCAACTAATAGATGGGTTTATCAAGCTACTCAGCCAAGCCAACTTATGACTTGGCTGAGTAGCCTGATAAACCCATCTGTTAGTTAGATTGGCAATTCCTCAATGTGAATGTTGGATGGAATCCCTCCAAAATGATAAACCCAATTGTTAGATGGCTTGGATGAGTATCCTGATAAACCCAACAATGTATTGGCTTCTTTTCCTACAGCTTGATAAACCCAATTGTGTATTTTCTTAGCTGGAAAATCTCATAAACCCAACTTTATGATGGCTTGATTGTGTTTGATTTGTTCTAGCTATGTGTGAGCATGATGTTCCCTAGTTCCTTAAGGAAATCATGCCCAGCTCAGAGGTGGCAGTTGTGTTGAGATATTGATGAACACAACTGGCCTGTGGTTGGGTGGAACATTGTAGCGACATAGCTATTTATGGGATAGCTTCATCTTCAAGATAAGTATTCTTTGTTGTATTATTTATGCAATGTGTTTACTTATGAATGTGCTGATTATGTTGAATTCTTATTGAAGATTTAAATAGAATTTACTATTGTCCTTGCATTTTGCATATGTTTATGCCTTGTATTTTCCACTGCATTCTTCTTAAGTTCATGGAGGCTAGAATCCTAGTTATAGGGTAAAAAATGCAGCTATCATAAGAAAAATGACAAGGAAAAATGTTGGTTTCTGCACCCCAGGGTCCGTCTGTGGAAGGTGGAAGATAGGAGGCATAAAGAGAAGTTGAAACCTAATAGAATGTTGGTTTTCTGCACCCTAGAATCCTCCTGCAGAAGGCGAAAGGAAAAAGCAGAAAAGCACCAAAAACTATAAGGTAAAGTGTATGTTTCCACACCTTGGAGTCCGCAATAGAAGGCAGGTGGTGGGAGGCAGAAATCAGAAAGAGAAATAAGGCCAAGTGTTGGTTTTCCATGATCTGAAGTCCGTATATAGAAGGTAGAAGACATAAAGCAGAAGGTGAAGAGATGAAGGTGTCACATGTTAAGTTTACGATTCCCGCAGTTTGCAGTGGAAGGCAGAAAGACAAAATGTAGAAGGCATAAATGTGGTCAAACGGTTTTGTCTCATGTTAAGTTTTTGATTCCTGCAGTCCATGGCGGAAGGTGAAAAGGAAGGAGGAAATGTGGGTAAATGACTATGTCATATGTTAATTTTTCTATTCCCGAAGTTTGTAGCGAAAGGAGGAAAGGAGGAATACAAAAAGCAGGAAGGCAAGAAATCAGAGTGGTGTTTTGCATAATTCTGCTTGCCGCAAGCCGCATTGAGGAATGTAGAAGGAGGAAAGGATAGGTTTAGTGCATAAAATGTTTTTCTAGTCACAAAATGGATCTCCGAGCTACAAAATGATGGTTACAGTGGTTTTTAGGCTGAAAAATGAATTTCAAAGGATGAACATGGCCCATGACTGTGTTTAAAGAGATAGTAAGGATAAATTTTAAATTATTATGCATATCAGTCCGATGTATGGGAACTTGGGTACATGGAATTCGTGGTATCAAAGCGAGTAGTAAATTCGCGTTCCTCCCTTATTTGCTGATGTAGAGGGGAGGGGACGCTACAGTGTGGTATCAGAGCTATTGGTTACAACATTGGGCATAGATGGGCCAAGTGAATAGTTTTCAAAGCTATTGGTTACAACATCATTTTTACGTGGCTAACAATATGTTCATTAACAAGATTTTGCAGAGTCATAGTGTAGTTGGAAAAGTTGGTTTTGGCTCAGACATGAGAATCAACAACATGAATGATGCACAAGATCCCTATGAACTCAAGGTAGATTCCATGGGGCAAAGTGTTTGAGTTGAGAATGTTGAAACATAATCCAATGGAAGAATATATGAAGAGACTCCCTGAGATATTGCAGCCACCATGAATGGGTGGGGTTTCAAAGTTGTAGAGAAGGAAATGAAAGAATGATTAAAGCTCTGGAAGAGCAGAACCAACTGAATGTAGCCATGGTGCAAATTTTGACAAACATCCAAAGGCAGATGAACTCTAGGCATCGGGCAGTAAATCCAAACGGAAGTAGGTGGCAGTGTCAGAAGAAGAAAAAGGTATTCTAGTGGATCATCTGACTCTAAAGGATCCACTGGGGGTTCAAGATCTTCCTCTCACAAGAATAAGAAAAATAGGCTTTACCAGAATAGTTCATGTGATGAATTTAAGAAGGCAAGGAATCCTATATTTAATGGTAAGGTAAAATCTGGCTAAGAAGCTAAATCTAGGCTTCTTGGGATGAGAAAGTATTTCCAAGTCCAGGACTACTCTAGAAATATGAAGGCAAGGGTAGCCATATTCAATATGAATGGAAGAGAATCTACATGGTGGGAGCACCTTAGGCAAGTGAAGAAGATTAATGATAGAAAGGTCATATGGAAGCAGTTCATGAAAATTTCAAGCAGAAGTACCTCTCTGATAGGTACTATGATGATAGGATCAAAGAGTTCCATGAGTTGAGATTGGGACAGTTGACTATGGAAGAGTATGCAAACAAATTATTGGAAATGTTGAGGTATATTAGGTATATCAGAGATGATAAAATGAGAATCCAACGTTTCCCAAGTGGATTATGTCATCTGTAAAAAGATGGGATTGACTTTGGTGAACCTCAAACTCTATAAGAGGCATCAAGGAAGGCTAAGTGTTACGGAGAAAAAAATCATATGGATTGGGGGTACCACAACAGAAAGCTTGACACTAGAAATCAATATTTCCCAATATGCAAGAGAAACCAAAAATATGACACTAAGGGATACCGAATCGTACCTTGTTCCGGACGGTTGAAGTAGATCCCCGTTGAGCTTTTCCAATTCACGCTTGCATTAGAAATTTTCTCTCAACAACAAAAAACAAGAAAAGCATGCTCTATAATAATGTGTTAGACCTACTTTAGCATCTATATTCAACAATTTATAAGAAATTAAATACATCCATGGATTCAATATTCATATTCAAACGCATATAATTGGATAGGAAAAGATATTTCTATTAATAAAATCAGAGATTACAATGTTGACAACCTCTGTCGGCACGTTTATGAACTTGAGAAATCGAGTCCTCCACCTCGGCCTCCACCACCTCAATCCCCCATCTCTCAATAAAAATCTCACAAAGCCAAGGCAAGCTTGCGAAGAACAAAAATTTCTCCAAAGGGATGAAGGGATGCAGACTCAAGTATAAGCAAATTGAGGCAACAATGGACTATATTTTATACTCTCTTCAATTCCTCCTCTTCAATGTATCCAAGGGGTTCCTTATATAGCACTCCAAAAGGGTAATGGAGGGTCGAATTCAAGTGATCTCAAGGCATATGGAAGGCCAATATTCAGGATCTTCAGAATCATAGGAGGAAAACTTCAAAAAATATTTGAAGTTGTGCACACATCTCGATGTACACAGGTTTGAGGTCAAAAGTTACGTGTACACTCAAGTATGGGTTTAAAAGTTGCATATAGCAATAAATAGGTGTTTTTTAGGGATGATCTTGGAACATCAAAGTATAATATAAGTCCATGGGGTCTAGAGTTTGTAGAAGGATAGGGAAGGCCATAAATATGTGATCAACCATGTGTGATAAAATCAGCTATAACAAATGCCCCCTAATGTGTGAGGTTAGAGGGGTAACATCATGGCTGAAAGACATTATAAAATCCATCCCAGAAGTGGAGTAATGAAGACCCAGGTGGAAGAGCCAGCCCCTCATCAATACAATACAATAATCAATCTTTGCATGTGACAAAAAATACATATAGAATTTTTTGATACATAAGAGTACAATGGCCATGAATAGGAATGATATACAAAATGTGACATGTGTGGTCATCGCCACATACAATATACAATAGATCAAAATCTCCAAAGTGGATGAAGATATACAATAGATCAATATCTCCATAATGGCTAAAGATATATAATGGATCAAGATCTCTATAGTGGATGAAGATATGTGATATACACTGGAATCAAATCATGAGAACTGATATCTCATGAACACTGGCATGATCAAGGAGGTAGCATACATGGAATGCCACCAAGATGGAAGGTATTCTACATGAACCGCTACAAGCACAAGTCCTACTATGTGAATATATGTGTCAAGGTCGAACATAGTAGTCCATTGTCTAATTACCGACCATTGATGTATACCGTTAACAGACACGAAATCACTCACTAATAATGAAAATGGGAATCAAGTTACAGAGTGCAATCTAACGAGTGTGAATAGATGTGTTGAGGTCAAACACTTGGAAGAATCCATCGATCAGGGGATATTGATGTATTCCCAAAACTGTCGATGGTGAGAGAACCTACCACTAATGATTGTAAGTCTCAAGGCACTCAAAGGACTCTAGACTCATATTCCAGAATAAATGATCTGAAGTCAATGGAATGGAATCCACATGAAGGAGGGAATTAAGGCATCTCCCATCAACCAACATGAGGTACTCAGCAATGTTGTATAATGTGGAAGAACTTGAACAATATGTGCAAGAACCAGTAATAGTATCATGAATGGTCAACATGCAAAGTCAAGATAACTGAGGAATGGCTGACTTAAGCTTCAAATTCCTTCGAACAAGAGCATAAGGTGAATGGTGACCGAAAGTAGGTAGCATGGACTCAATATGCAAACTGAAACTCTCTGTGACACAAGAGGCATCAATAGAGACTCCATAGGGACTGGAAGTTTAACCAGTCGGTGGAGATAAACTTAGAGTAATGAGTACAACTCCTAAAGTCAAACTAATAGCCCAACCAACGGATGTGATATACAGTGCTCTGTTTGAAGGAAACATGACTCGACTGTTTCCAAAGATAACATCTTTTCCCGTCTGAATTTTTATGTTTTTTTATTTTTTTTGGACTTTTTCTGATATTTTTAAAAGCTTGAAAAAGAATAAAAGTGATTTATAGTACATATCTAGGATGAGACTAGTGTCAAGGACAGGAAATCTAGTTCCAAGCAGTGGAGCATACCTATGCTCAATGCAAGGAAACATGTGTAGGATAATGACACTTGGGGGAAGGTATCTTCTCGGTAAAGGGGTGATCAAGCTGCAAAGGATATAAAAAGGCTCTTCTTGGCTAGACATGAGACAAGCTCGGGCTATATGGATGATAACTCAAAGTTAGGGAGATGAAATAAAGCTCAAGAAGGCAAGCAAAACTCATGAATTGAAATTACAACTTGACATATACAAGGGATTCTCTAGGGAAATGGCCAACATAAAGTTCAAGAGGAGTATGAAGCTCATGCTCAAAGACATGGTGGTACTAAAAAGGACCTCCCAAAACCTAAAGGAGGAAAATCAACATGGGAACCAAAAGCAAAAAAGGATATAAATAGGACACCCATGTATAGGAAAGCTCTACCATTCGCACAATACCACTTTTAACAGTAGCATGAAGGTTTCGTGACATTATGGAATGGATTCATACCTACAGTCCAGATAAAACGGTCATAAGGCAATGCATAATGCAAGAGGATGTGGAATCTTAACCTATATGCTAGTTCAAAATTATACGTCTCATGTGAATGAACGGGTCAAATCCTCAGAGAGAGTGTACAAAAAATGGACCCTACATGACAATAATATTAGTCCAAAACAACTGGAAATAGTTAATAAAGAGTCCATACTATAGGATATAGGGAGGATTGGTCACAACAACTACATTCAAAGGAAACAGTGCAGTGAACAATCACGGATAGACCCAACGTTCACGTATCCACTACCACCCCCATGAGGGTGAACCCTGGTGTTGAGACCAGACGAAGGGAGTGATATGACCACTCTCAAATACATAAACAAGGTGAGGGGCTGTAGTGCACCCTATTCCAACACTAGGGTTAGCTTTAGGACCTGGAGCAGGTGACGGGATACTAGTAGTAATATCTGACATGTCGAACATAAAAGGACCTGGACTCAAGAGAACATAAATATAATCAAGTAACCCCGATCCCAAAATCCAACTAGCGCACAAAGAGCACACTCCTAAGAAAATCTACAACCAAAATGCAAGCAAGATAAGGGGAGGATAAATGAGCTCCTGAATCTAGCAAGTATGTCTCACCTAGGAGAGGCTCCAAACTCCCATATACTAAAAGCTAAGATATGTAACCAATTATAGTGGCCCTCAACTTCAATGCATTTAGTGACTGTGTTGTTCGACCCCTACTTGGCCAGGATACCTGCAAAATAAACTCTGCAAACACCCCCTCAATACCTAGATAAGGAAACTAAGTTCACCTCAATATAACCAATGCTCAAGTGGACAGTCATAGGATGGATTGGCCGTATGGGCAGGGTAGCAAATCTCAAATCCTGAAAGCACAAACTGGTACCCCAAGGGTGCACCAACAGTACCTCAAAGGCCCCCAGATATAAATACAATCTTGGAAATATCTCTGGTGCTCACAGAAAGTGACCAGGGGTCATCCCAATCAAAATTGCGTGCACTGCCTCATGCTTAACTCCCATGTAAGAGGAGCGTCCTAAGAAACACTAATTATACCAAGGGTTTCACACTCTCACCTAGACAAACACCTAATTTTTTTGTTTTTTGGTCTTGGATAATTAACTCACAATGAACTATTCCAAGACCCTAAAACCTTACCTTGTTGATGCACCCTATAAAATAAAAGAATGTAATTAATTTTATTAAGCATTGATTTTAATTGGCTGTCATTACTCAAAGGGAAATGGCTGTGCAAATAATGAATTTATGACTTAGCAGTGAAGTAAATATGCACACCTAACAAGCAATGCCAAGTGAAATTTTTGTAGAATGAAAAACGGGGTATGCCACTACAGGAGATGCATAAATATTCATTCCTTTCTAAATGCCAATACAATCCTTCCTATATGAAATCCTAAACACAGAGTCTCATCCAAGCAATCCAGTGAAAGCAAATCCTTAAATCCATATGTGAGATGCAACTAAGAATGCAACTAATTTTTATTTTCAATATAAAATAATGAAAATGCAACAAAAGTCACTAAAGCTCTCAGTCTCTACATCAAGTATAAAACACAAGCCCAGTAAGACACCAAGACAAAAAGAGTAATGCATTAATGGAAAACAAAATGAGATAAATGACTAGAACTAATTTCAAAGAAAAATCAATGAAAAAGAAATCATTGGTCATGAAAGAAGCAGTCAACATACAACACCAGAACCCAAGAATACCCAGCCACACTCACAACCCAACCAACAACTTCCCACAACATCAAACTCAACCAAAAGGGAGGATGTATGTGACTATATAAATAAAAACAACATATGTATGTGACTTTTGTCCAAAAACCTGCAGGTATACACAACTTTTGGCCAAAACCCCACATGTATACGTGACTTTTGTCCAAAACCCCATGTATGTACATGATTTTTAGCCAAAACCCTACGTATATAGAGAAGAAAGTGGTAAAAAGTAGGCCAAGGGTCAAACCACTTTAGGGGAGTGTCAATGGATGAACATACTACTAAATGTGACATAGAAACGAGGAGAAACAGAGAGAAATTCAAGTCCATTGTGCCCCCAATCCCTAAATAAAAACAAGGAACATCCCCAGGGGAGTCACCAATTCTATTATGGAGAAAAACTTCCTATGGCTTGGGGGTACCACAACATACAGCTTGACACCAAAAATCAATATACCCAACATGCAAGAGAAACCAAACGTCTAACACTAAGGGATACCGAATCGTACCTTGTTCTAGATGGTTGAATTAGATCCCCATTGAGCTTTCCCAATTCATGCTTTTGTTAGCAATTTGCTCTCGACAACAACAAACAAGGCAAGCATGCTCTATAATAATGTGTTAGACCTACTCCAGAATATATATTCAACAATGTATAAGAAATTAAATACATCCATGGATTCAATATTCATATTCAAATGCACATAATTGGATAGGAAAAGATATTTCTATTAATAAAATAAGAGATTGCAATAATGACAACCTCTATCGGCACGTCTGCGAACCAGAGAAACAAAATCCTCCACCTAGGCCTCCACCACTTCAATCCTCCATCTCTCGATAGCAAGCTCACAAAGCAGAGGCAAGCTTGGAAAGAACACAAAGTGCTCCAAAGGGACAAAGGGATGTAGACTCAAGTATAAGAAAACTGAGGCAACAATGGACATTAGTTTCTTTTCTTTTCAATTCCTCCTCTTCAATGTATCCAAGGGGTTCCTTATATAGCACTCCAAAAGGGTAATGGAGGGTAGAATTCGAGTGATCTCAAGGCATATGGAAGGCCAAGAGTCAGGATCTTTGGACTCATATGAGGAAAACTCCAAAAATATTTGGACATGCACAAATCCCGATGTAGGCAGGTTTGAGTTCAAAATTTAGATGTACATGCGAGTATGGATTTAAAAGTTGTGTACAACAATAAACATGTGTTTTTTAGGGATGATATTGGAACATGAAAGTATAATATAAGTCCATGGGGTCTAAAGAGTCTGTAGAGGGACAAGGAAGGCCATAAATATGTGATCAACCATGTGTGCTAAAATCAGCTATAACACTAAGTATTGCTATGACCATAACAAAAGCAAACATGATTACCATAAAGCATGGAAGTGTTACCACCTAATTTGTACTTAGTTCTTTTTTATCAAGTGATCTTGTTGAAACTGACAAAAATGATTTGTTCGGACTTCAGAAGACCTTTGAAAGTGCTTCTGGGAAGTGCTTGTTGTACTATATCACATGTTCATACCCCATAGGGAGTTGTATTAAAATGTTCTAGCATGATAGTGTCTATAAAAGATTCAGTCTCTTGAACTTTATTTGTCAATCCGATCATCCCAGAGTTTTTTTCCCTTGGTTATTATTGGTTGTTGAATAAACAACTGATAATTTCAGAGTTTTTCACTCAATACCTCCAAAGTTGGGGTGTTCGGCTTGGCATTTAGGCCTATTGAGGTTATTAGAGTCTATGTTTCAATGTATAAACATGCTAGGAATTATGGTCAAGTCATATGAACATGTCTACGTACCCCTAGGTTTTTTTTTTTTAAGTTTTTTTTGTAAGTTTTTTTAATTTTAATTTTTCCACAAAGCAAGTTAGGCTATTTTTTAATAGTCTAAATGGAAAATATTGGTTTTGTAATAAAACTGGGCTCGGAAATAATTTTCAGTCATGGGGGTGCTCATTTTCAAACTCAAAGCACCATGTAAACCCATAAACCCACTTTTCCTAAGTTTTGAGTGATTTTCCCATTACTCGGGTTAGAAAACCCAAAAAATCAAATATTGATTATTTTAATTAATAAATTAATTAAATAATGGAGAAAACCCCAAATCCTAAATCAATGGGATTTGCTCTGATTTGACTAAAATCAGTCTTATCATCTTGAAATCGACTAGAGCTGACCATTCCTTGATAGAAGGAGGTGATTTGGGCTGAACTGAGAGTGCACCACAACATGCAATCTTGGGAATTGCACCCTCTCTCTCTCCTCCACATGTGTGGGCCCATCTGGATAAGTTTTGGTGGGTGTTTCAGTTAACAGGTTGAGGTGCCATCCCAATCAGCTCTTCGATTGGCAATTGCACTCAGTAAGACTCAAATCAAGCTCAGATTGACTCCACATACAATTGCACTCTCTCTCGTTGGGAATTGCGCCCCCCCTAGGCTAGATTTCTAGTTTTTATTATAAATAAAGCTCGGTTTTCATCTTCTAATCTATTTAGCATTGGATTGAAGAGATATTGTTATTGTATTGTTTACTATTTTGGAATAAAGAAAGCTTTGGAGGCAAGATACATGGTGTAATGCTTTTCATGTGTGGATGGTGATTGTCAAGTGCTTATGTGGTATAATCTGTATTATTGATCTTCGCTTTTGCTGGTTAATTGTTGCCCTTAATGGAGAGATCCCTCTCGTTGGGCTAAGAGATCATTCTAGTTTGATTTATGCTTTTACTATTTGCTTGTTTCAGATCTCTTGGAGTTGCATGTATTTTAAGTTTAATTGCATACTTTCTAATGGTCTTTTTCCAGCAACGCCTATGTTTTAACCATCTGTTTCTGCAAGGATTTCTAAGTTGTAGGTGATCTCACTTGTATAAGGGGTTGATATAGTTTGCATATTCCTCATATTCAGGTTATTTTGGAGGACATAGTCCCTTGTTGTTCCACCAAATCAAACTCCAAAGCCCAACATTTCGAGTCTTCCGACACTCTTTCTATCTCTTCCTCCTTCTAAAAATCAAAATTTTACATGGTTACTTTGTTTACAATATTTGATATTATTCAGATCTATTATATTAAATTAAAACTTAACATATATCTATTGCATCAAGACTCATAATCTAGACCTTGCTTCTTAAAAGTTTCATAAGCATTCTAGTTCTAGTTTTAGGGAAATCGTCCTTTTTGCATGGCACTTTAAAGAGAATCCATATTTTGCATGCATTAGACTTATATTTTCTATTTTAAAAGATAAAATACAGCAATCAGTGCACATATTATTGGCTTCCCAAATAGCAAGCCAATATCCCAAGGAAAGCTTGCTTTCCTTGGTTCCTTTTTTACCTTTTTTACTAGTTTTAACTTAGCTTTTAGTTGGTTTAAAGTAGGCTAACCCAAAGGTACTTTAAAAGTGATTTGGGAATATTTAATTTTAATAAAATCACTATTTTTTTAGAAAATATAACAAAAAGAGGAGAAGCTTCTGTTCGAAAGTGACTTTCGGGCCATCTGAATCCCCCCAGGGGTCTCTCGTTTTGACTGTAATCTTCAATTTTGGCACTTTGTAATATCTTGGTTTCATTTTGTATAAGAACCAAGAGGAATCATATAATTTTTTCTGATATTGTAACCTATGATAATAAAATTTCTCCGAATAGGCTCTTTCGAGCCCATTCCCCATCCCCCCTGGGGGGATTCGCGTCTTTTTTTCAATTTTTTCCATTTTCTTATTTTTTCACTTTATATTAGTTTAATTTATGAATAATAATATAATTTTATTACTTTATCATATATTCCATGTTTCAGTATCAAAGTAACTTTAATACTTACCCCACGACTTCCGGATTGACCCGAAAGGGGAAAGAGATGCGTGGTATGACTAATTAGAAAACTTGTGGTTTGCTTATTTTTTGCTGTTTGTCATTAATTTATGCAAGAAATATTTATAAAATCAACCCCCTCCTTGATTCCCCTATTGAGGTCCACTTGGACTAAAAGAGGTTCCTAGAGGGTTTTTCTTTCTAAAAACACATCCTTTAAAATTTACTAAAATTGACAAGACTCTGGTGAGTATGCTCTGCACTTGGATATGGTTTGTCGGATTAGTCAAGTTGCATCAAAAACAATGTGAGTGACTAGATTAATTAGGATTCACCTTCCCCAATTAACCACCATTAAGCGAAAATCCAACGCCTCAATCAAACCGTAAACGGTGGAAAAATACCCAAAGGAAGTGGGAACTCCTGGATAGTGACCTTAGGGCACCAATATTTGTTACACCCTCAAGTGTATTATGAACACAGTCTCAGAGACTCCATTCATCCCACACATTCCTTGCGGGTAGCCGTGAAGGTTTATTTTTGAACATAATCCAAGTACCCCTCGGGTATATCTGAAATCCCCCCTCGCCTAATTTAATCCACTCATATTTCATATTAACTTAAAGCATACCAAGAGCAATTGCAAAACATTCAATCCAAGCACATGCAAGTAAATTTGATTATTTTATGACTCCATTTTTAAGGCACTAGTTCTTTGTTTAAATCTTTCGATATATATATATATATATATTGTGTGTCAGCATTGTGCTTCTTGTGCTCATTTTTCATCTTGTCATCTATGGTTATTCATGGTTAATTTCAAACTCCTAAGAAACTTATTCAATTTAACATCATCATACTAAATTAATTTTCCTTAGTAACTTAGTAGGGTCTACCCCCCTTGGCTTCGTTAAGAATTGAGCCTAAATGGAGGAGTCAACAACAAGGTGACAGCCTTGACTCGAGACTTGCCCCCAAGGACACACCAAGTGGCTTGAATATTTTTGCCACGTCCCCCCCCCAGGTGTATGAAAGCCGGCAACACTTTTTGGCGCCGTTGTCGGGGATAAATCTTTTTATTCCCGTAATACGACTTATTTTTCTTCCTTTTTTTTTTTTACTTTGTTTGATGAATACTTAGAGTAGATATTTAATTTTCATCTGGCGACTCCACTCACTTTTTCCAGTTTTATTTTTACAAAGAAAAGAAAAAAATAATTTTTGTGAGAGTTCTTTAATGTATATTTTAATTCTCACATGGCGACTCCATTGAAGGGATAAAACCCCGTTATCTCATAAACTTGTGAAGTTTAATTATGTGTAGATGAGCCCATGTGACATAAAACCTTTAAATATCATTACTTGACATCTCCACCTATTCAGTACAAGGTTTAATGGTTATATCAAATGCATACTATTAATTTTTGATATGGATGAAGTAAGGGAGCGGTGTGATGCCCAGATAGCCGGACTTTTTCAGCCTATCGATTTCTCAAACATCTCGGGTTTTCCTAACTTTGTTCATGATGTGGGGGATGTATTTAAATGGCTTCTAGTATTTCTTGGAAATTATGGTGATTCGGCCATCTAGCATGTCAAATATTTCCTTCAGTTGATGGCTGACTCCAATGTGCTTTATGAAGACAATATGATGGAAATGTTTGCTATTACTTTTCAGGGTGAGGCCTTTTGTTGGTTCTATCAAGGCCTTCCTAATAAATGTATAACCTCATTTCCAAGCTTCCTTTGGATGTTTTTAGAGCAGTGGCATGATGGTAGGGGTAGTATGAATATTTTGGAAAAGTTCCTTGAAAAGATATTTACCTTCTACCTATCTGGGATAGAGTATCACATGGAAACTTTTTCCATAATACAAAGTATTGAAGACTTGGAATCACTTCTTGAACATTTAAGTGAAGAGGAGATCCATGATACTCCCATCAAAGAATGTCCTACTAGTTATTTCAGAAAGTAAGCAATTAAGCAACTTATTAAAGAATATGAGGTATCTCTAAATACACAACAAGATTCTGAAGATGGGAACATCCATGAAAATCATGTTGAAGAGCTTCACAAGGAACCCATGATTGAACACATTGTTGAAGAATCTCCTCATGTCACCATAACTAAAAACATTGAAGATTTGAGATTTTCTCAAGATTGTTGCAATGCTAATATTAGTCCAGAAATCCCTCATGAGGAAACCATTACAAAGATCAACACTTACGAAGAAATTTATAATGTGTGTGATGACACTCCTCTATGTTCATCACTTAGGGATGAAATTTTGGAAAGTTTAACTTCTTGTAGTATCTTTGAAACCAAAACTTTGAAGGATGATTATTATGAACAGGAGAAGGGTAGTTATTTCTTAGGATGTGATACTAGCAATGAAGACTCTCTCATATCCAACATAGATGGGAGTGATGACTATTGGAATTTCATAGATAATCCCACTTGTGAAAATATTATTGAGAATCCCATCCATGATATGTCCAACAAGGGGAGTGTCTATTCAAAAATTTGTGGAAGTCCAATCTACAATACGTCCATAAAGGGGAGCGTGGATCTGGATACCTGGGAAAATATTAGTATGGAACAGGAGTATTCGAAATTTTCACATGATCATTCAGAGTCATATCATGCAAAGCCGCACAAAGTCAACAGTAATGAATACATTGAGAAGCAGTGTTGTGAAAAGTTAGATGTGATGCAGTCAGCGGAATATTAGTCTCAACCATATTCTTCACATGTAGAGGTTCCTTATGATTTGGAGCAGCCTGGGGCTTATGCAACAAGTTATCATCTAATAAGCCTTGATGATTAATATGATGATGTAGTCAGTCTGCCTCATCTTGTCGATTGGTATATCAGTCCTATCTAGTCATGGATAGAAGCATCCCGCGCGAGCACATACCAGTTTGGGAAGAACTTTAACGACTTTATTCATGCCTATGATTTCCCATCCAACCCGCCCATTCAAGATCATCACACAGGTTTGCATTTTCTAAATAAATTATCCTTCCTTTGGCTGGTAACCAAAGATAAGGGAAAAAAAATTATGTTAATAAAATGTGTAGGTGGTTACATTGGATTTTTTTATTACGCCTAACCTTTTATATCATTCTTAGAGTAGGAAAATAAGCTCCTTAAAAGAGAGCATTTACTTTCCGCATTTTTGTTTTGTACTTAGATATAATAATAATAAAAAATTCATTAGTTAGTTACATTTATTTTGTTTAAATAAATCAGTTTAATGGTTCATTTGGTTTTTAGATAAAGCTTGTGCTACTGAAGTTTTATTTTCAAGTTGAGATGTTTTTACAGGGTGTATAAACTAGAGATTCTGGTGTTCTTGTATCCTCTCCTTTCCCTATGAGCAATGTTATAGTTGATTTTACCACACATGGTGAATCACACTTTTATGGCCTTCCCTGTCCCTATGCAGACTCCTTAGACCCCATGGACGATTTTTGTTCCTTTGATGTTCCCTAGATCATCCCTAAAAACATGCTTAAATTTCCATATGCAACTTTTAAACCCTTTATCGCGTATATACACGGGCTTGACCTCTAAAACTACGTACATCGGGATGTGTGCAAAAGGCTAAATTCTTTTGGAGTTCTCCTTGTTGTAGATCTGACTCATTGGTCTCCTGGCCTTCCATATGCCTTGAGATCTCTTGGATTCGACCTTTCATTACCCCATTGAAGAGCTATATAAGGAACCCTTTGGATACATTGAAGGCATATGAGGAATTGAGAGCAAGAAAACTATAGTCCATTGTTGCCAGAACTTGTTCTTGAGTCTGCATCCCCTTTGTCCCTTGGAGCACTTTTGTGTTCTTCCCAAGCTTTCCTTTTGCTTGTGAGCTTGATATCGAGAGAGGGAGGATTGAAGTGGTGGAGGCCCAAGTGGGGGACTCGGTTTCTCCGATTCACAGACGTGCCGACAGAGGTTGTATTCATTGTAATCTCTGATTTTATATTAATAGAAATATATTTTCCTGTCTAATAATGTGTGTTTAAATTAATATTTTATCCATGAATGATTTCAAATGCTTATATGTTATTGATTATATATGCTAGAGTAGAGCTAACACAATTATATATAGCATGCTTGTCTTGTTTATTGAATGTTGAGGAAGCAATTTATCAATTCAAGCTGGAGTTGTAAAGCTCAACGGGGATCTGCATCAACCGTCTGGAATACGGTACGAATCAAGATCCTTTAGTGTTAGTTGTTTGATTTCTCTTGCATATAGGAAAGGATTGATTTCTGGAGTTAAGTTGTCTATTGTGGTACCCCAATCCATAGGAATTTCTCTCCATAACAGAATTGGCGACTCCGCTGGGGAGTTCCTAGTAGTTGTCCTTTGGGGGTTTTTATCAGCATTCAATGTTCTTAAATTGCTCTTATTTCTCTGTTTCTGTGTCGGGTATGGGGGCATGTTTTCCTGGTAGTGTCTGATTGGTGTGAAGTTTGTCTCAGCTTTTCTGTTTGCCTTTATTTTTGTACATTTCTCTTCTTGTACGTGAGTTCTTAACTCACAGTCGCATATACATGCGTCTTTGACTGCTATATCCGCGTACATACACGGGTTTACTACGAACAGTCACATATGACCTTAAGTCGGGTTTATTGCATTTTCAATTTTTTGTTTTGGGATTAGTGCATTAGATTTCTTTTACCTTAGTACTTTGTGTGAGTGTTGTTTGATTGTGCTTGCCGAGTCTAGGGGTAGTAGAATCTTTCTTTTTCTTTAGTATCTCATTTTTATTCAAAAAATCCAAAAATATTTGCTTCTTTGCATCATTATGCATTGCACTTTTCATTTTGCATGGTACTTGCACTAGATTTCCTTAGAGTATTAGTCAGGATTTCATATAGGAATGATTGCATTTGTCATTTGAAGAAAATTTTGCATTTCATGTAGTAGCATGCCCTGTTTTTCATTCGACACAATGCATTTGCATTGATCGTTAGGTGTGCATTTTACTTCATGTTGCATCATAACACCATTGGTTGCACGACCATCTACCTCTTTTGAGTAATAAAGCCAAATAAAATCAATGCTTAATTAAAATGGATTACACTATTTTCTTTGATAGAGTACACCAACAAGATTAGGTTTTAGGGTCTTGGAATAGTTCATTGTGAGTAAATTCTCCAAGACCACTAAACAACAACATGTATGTGTCTGTCCAAGTAAGAGTGTGAAATTCCTTGGTATAATTAGTGTTTCTCAGTATCCTCCTCTCAAAAGGGAGTTAAGAACGAGGTAGTGTGAGCGGTTATTGATTGGGATGACCCCTAGTCATAACTGAGTAGTATTGGATATATTTCCAGGATTGTATTCATATACGGGGACTTCACTTAGTGAACATCTTGCATAGCACGTGCGATCATGGGATATTAAAGAATACCCTTAATTTCCAGAGATATTGACCCAAACTCTTTTTGTTGAAACCCCCTCCCAATACTTAAAACCTCCTCCCCACCCCATTTTATACCTCAATCCTTATAAACCACCCTACCCACCCCCACCTTAAACCGCTCATCCCCCCAATACCTGCAATATATTGGTTCAATTTTTAATAATTTTAAAACCCACAATATGAACTAACGTGATAGGATATTGGTCAACAAGTGAAGCCCCCGTGATTCATATCTGGGGGCTCTTTCAAGAGTTTCGGGCTTTGCTACCTTGCCCATATGGTCAATCCCACTTGCGACTATATTCCTAAGCATTGATTATATTGAGGTGACCTTATTTTTCTTGCCTAGGATATCGAGGGGGTACTTTGCAGGGGTTATTCTGAGGGTGTCCCGGCCAGGTTGGGGTCAGACGGCACAATCGCTTTATGAGTTGAAGCTGAGGGCCATAATAATTGGTTATGAACCTCTTCTTGTTGTGTATGGGAGTCTCAAGCCTCTCCTAGGCGAGACATACCTGCTTCATTCAGGAGCTCACTTATTCTACCCTTGATTTCTTGTGTTTGGCTTTAGATTTTATTAGTGTATGCTTTGTGCATGTTAGCTTGCCTAGGGTTTGTGTAATTAGTGAGTCTTTTTCATTTTTTGAGTCATTGTGGATTTGGTTGTGGATCCTCACCATTCTTGTCATTTAGCAGGACTTCCACCTTCTACATCTCCTCCTCCTTTGGGAGAGAGAAACACATGGTTTAGGCAGACCACTTCGCACATTGATTCACACACGATGGGAGATCATGAAGATGGTATTCCTGAGTTGTCTTCTGCAACTCAAGGGGAGGATGAAGAGTTTACTCCTACATTTGATCCTTCACCTGATATGCCTGCACATTTTGGGTTTGATCCTTCACATGAAAGACCTACTCACTCTAGCTATGATCCCTCATTCACAGGTCACCGGTATTGGATGACGGGCGATGAGACTCATCATGAATCTGTGAGCACTAGCTATGGTAGTTATGGTATGTATAGTATCTCTACATATGATCTATAATTTCAAGTCAAGTCAGAGTTTGAGCTTAACACTACGCCTGGTGGCACTCCTATTCCTTACCATGCGGAGAGGTTTGGGAGCACGAGTCACATTGCACCTTCCATCCCAGCGGTGGAAGCTACATCACATATTCCTCCTAAACCTGGTGTTAGTAATCCTATTAGGATACCAGAACCTCGACGAGTGACTATAGGGAACACCACGTACATAATTTCACATGTCCCTTCGTCCTCTATTCCTTGTTCTTCGAATGCTATTCCTCCCCCTCATTCACATGGTCCTTTGGGCCGGAAAGTTGCTACGAGTCATGTCTGTACTGCTGCTACTCGCACAGTTATGTCTCAGAGTCAAGTACCTCCTGTTGTTTTGAGAGGTCGTATTTCTACTTCTGAAGGACATTTTACTACTTTTGTAGCATATATTCCTACTTACGGAGCGTCTCATGGGATGTCTTATGGACCTTATTATGAGACGTAGTATGGACAGGGTTATTCACCTTATGGGTAGGGGTATCAACAACCCACTTACTCTCTGAATTATGGCTTCGTATCCCCACATAGTCAAGGTTCACCACATTATGGTGCTTCCATGCCACCCTACACGGGTCAAACGTGAGGAGGGAACTATGGCCAAGGCCATGGTGGTTACGTTAATCAGGATTATGTGAACCAAAATTATCAGGGAGTGGGGCATCGACCTGCTCATCCTAGGCTCCCTTTCCTTGTAACGCTAAATCTTCCTGACTTGTTGAGACTGATGAACGATCTTGTATCTCATGACCCGGCTTGGTCGGTTGTCCCTAATAAGCTTCCCTTGGACATTACCAAATTCGAGGGAAAACCAGGAGAATATCTGAGTGAAAATGTTACTACATTTCACCTATGGTGCTCTTCAAATTCCTTACACGAAGATTTGATCCATTTAAGGCTGTTTCAATGTACCCTTACAGGGCCTGCCGCAAAATGGTATATAGAATTACCTAGGGGGGCATTCCCATTGTTCAATGACCTAGCTATGACTTTTCTCAACCACTTCCAGCTACCAGTGCATTACGACGCTGGTACGGAACTCTTGTCAACATTTTGGCAGGATAAAGCCACGCATATCTCGGACCATATCCAAGAGTGGCATAGATAGAAGAGATTGATTAAAGCCTTCATACCACCATAGTTTCTCCTCGAATGGTTCCTTAAATCGTTACTGCCTTATATAGCGAAGGATGTTTCTACTTCCAGAGTTCAGAACGAGGAACAAGCCATTTTTAGGGTGCAGGAATTAGACTTGATTTAAGCTCAATCTGGTTTGTTATATGAGATCATTCCTAATGCTCCACATTTTAGTTTTGACCCTAAGGTTAAACCTGGACCACATGCTGATCGCATTGTTGGTTTTACGAGTGCCAAACCTGCAGATTTGGTTGTGAAATAGCTCATTCAATTATATATCAACCAATCTGCCTCGGGACAAGCTACGGATTCATCTCAACCCACCCAAATGGCGAGTGTGCTTTCGGTACAATCATCAGACCAGAAGGGTAACCAGCAACCTAGAAGGAATGAAAAGAAGGGTAAAAACAATCGTAAGGGTGGGAATAGGAATCAAAATGCCAACTCTAATGACAAGAACGCCCGAAATGCTATAGGTGACAAGCAGCCTAAACATAAGGTTAAGTTTCCTTGCAAGTTGTGTAAGGATGACCACCTCACTCACTTGTGCCCTCGGACTGATGAAGCCTCGAGATTCATAGCACAAGGCCCAGTTGTGATAACCAATCCTTTACCTCATAATCAAAACATGAACTCGAGGACCCATGATTAGTCTGGTGGTGATCAATATCTGCCGAAGACTAGTGGTCATGGTTGCATCAACATGGTCCGTGCTACTAAGGTTGTGAGTCGTGCGAAGGACTATGGTTCATCACAACCCAACCTTGGAAAGGAACTTGATCCACCTGGGAGTCCTTTGCGTATTGAAAAACTTGTGGATAAACCTGAAGTTGCACCTCGCATTCCTAAGGGATTCCTTAAGCATTTGAGGCACAATCCTAATGCTCGAGCCACCCAGAACTATTCTATTGTCGAGGATTTGGGCCACACTCCTTGTGTGATGTCTGCACTTGAAGTACTTCTGAGTTGTCCTTCACAAAGGAAGGCTTTTCTTTCTACCCTAGGTGTGAACGATGATAATTCTTCCTCTGTGATCAAATTTGAAACAACAGGACTTTAGCCTCACTTGCCTTACTATGTGTCTCTCTTGATTCATGTAGAATGTCTTAACATGACCGTCAAATGCACTGTGATTGATGAAGGTGTTGTTGCTTCTGTGATGTCTTTGGCTTGTTGGAAGGGTTTGGGTTCCCCCGAGTTGTCTAAATCCGGTACCATGTTGGCTGCTTTCAATGGAAGATCATTTTGAACGCATAGCATTCTTCCTTCTCTTAAGGTCCGTTTGGGGGGGAAGAGCATTGCAATAGAGGTCTAGGTGGTTTATGCGCCCCTTGACTATAATTTGTTGCTAGGTAGGAATTGGATGTATAGTATGCAAGCCGTAGCTTCTTCTCTATTTCGAGTTGTATGCTTTCCGTTTAATGGGAAGATAGTTACGATTAATCAAACGTCATTGAAGAATTTGTCGGTTACCACATCTTTGGGAGCTTCCATCCTGATTATAGAGCACTCTCAGCTGGCAACTGGGAGTGTGAGTGTTGGCATGTATCCATCCCTTATGGGTATTTATAGTTGTGCTACACCTGTCCTTATGATAGGGTATATTCTTGGTGAGGATTCATCATCAGTAAGATTGGCGTATTTTCGCACAACATATATGGAAGATCCTTGGATTCTTCCTACACCGAGTCCTTCGGATGAGCCCATCGAGACGGACATGTCGTTGCCTACAACTATGATAGCTTATCAAGCTAATATTCCGTCTATTGCAGAGCCTAGTCCTTCCTCTTCACAGACAGAGGAGGAGGACCCTTATGTTCTGCCTACATGGGCAGTGCAGTCTTCTCACACACATGACTACCTTGATAGTGTTTTTCCTTCAGATGAGGCTATTATTATGGCTATGTCTGGGGTTGAGCCACCCTGGAAAGAGTTGCATCATAGATCTTATTTTCTTCCTGAGCTTGACCGTTTGGAGTGTGAAGACTATAGAGAGATTCTTAGTGAGAGAATTGGTAGTCCCATGGTTTCGTTAAGCTCTCCTGGTCCGATGGCTGACAGAAACATGATGAACATATCTCCTACCATCCCTATCAATTGTTGATGTATATGTAACTTCGTAATGTATTTCACTTGTATTTCTTATATATTGTAACCTAATGTTTATTCTGGGATGTACTTGAGTTATGTCATGCCTCGATGTTCCTATTGGGAAGGTCTATCATGTAAACAAGTCATGTCAAGTCATTGTGGGTAACCCTCCTATTGTCTAAGTGTTAACATCCCCATAGTTTCGAGGCACTAGGGTTATTAGACTCTCTTAGTGAGGTCGGCCCTAGTAGGGTTTTTGTCATGTCGGGATTAGTATAAATAGAGAGCTAGACTCTCTATTTATCACACAACTCATACACAATCAAGTGTAGTGCATAGTTGAGGAAGGAGAAGACACTGGGGCTAGACAAGAAGAAGGTTACTGCTGTCGGGAGATCACTTACTGTTTTGGGTTCTACTTTTGGTGCTGATTCTATCTCTAAGGAAGTTGTGGGGTTTTCACCATTTATGGTTTCTTTGAGGATAAACACTATGTTCATTGTCTCTTGTGTTTGATTGATGTGCTTATTATTCTCTCATTAAAGATCCTAATATAATGCTAGCTTAATGATGAAATTCTAACATGGTATCAGAGCTAACCTGAGAAGAAGACACTATGCAGCTGTGGGAACTAGGGATTCCTAGTTTGTGTATCTTCCCCCACAGATTTTCAGCAAAAGTAAGGTAGAATAACTCTCCTCCTTAGGGCGCATCTTTTTGTCGAAGCAGAATCCAATTCTGAGGTTTTTTAGTTTTGGACCCAACACTACTGCCGGAAATTAGGGCTTTTCACAGAAGAGGAATTTTTAAGTCAACCTAGGCTTGGATTGATCTCCTCCCCAAAATCAAAGTTATGGATAAATTTCAAGGCATTTGGGTGGATAGAACTCTGAAAAATAAAAACCCTAATTTGCTACTGAACCAACACTGCAGGATTTCATATCCAAATCTAGATCCGACATCTTGACCTAGTAAGATCTAAATATTTTGTATTTCCATTTGAGGTTCTCAGTGTAAGATGTCTCATCATACCAAGCTTGAGGGAGATGATAACTTATGAGCCTGGGAGTATAGGATCTCCCTGGTCCTGGAATAAAATGAATTGGACTCCTATATTAATGAGAAGGTTCCAGTTCCAGAGGTAGATGAGGCTAAGGCCTTGCATAAGAAGAAGTTGGTTATGGAAAAGAGAATCATTGCTGATTCTATCAAGGACCATCTCATACCATAAGTGTCCTCCCTCAATACACCTAAAGCTATGTTTAATTCCCTAACCAAATTGTTTGAAGGGAAGAACATAAACAGGAAGATGACTCTAAGAAACCAATTGAAGAATGTGAAGATTCAGAATGCTGAGACAATTCAGTCTTACTTTACAAGGGTTTCTCAGATCAAGGAGCAACTGGAAGCAGTAGATGAATAAGTGGAAAATGTAGAGATTGTGATGACCACCTTGAATGGTATCCCTAGATCATGGGACTCTTTCATTCAAGGAATCTGTGCCAAAAAGAAGTTAGTCAAGTTCAGCAGACTATGGGAAGAATGCTCTCAAGAAGAATCTCAAATAGCAGCTCGAGAAGAGAAGATGGGAAGTGAATATCAAGCTCTCACAGTTCACTCCAAGAAAAATAGAAGGAGGCATTATCACTCCAAAGGTAAGATCTCACACTCAAGAAAAGATCTGAATACTATTAGATGTTACACATGTGATGAGAAAGGTCACATATCCAGATTCTACCCTAACAAAAGAAACCTAAAGAAGAAGGGAAACAAGAGAAGACATCATGCCCATGCTACATAGGATGATGAACCTTCTACAAAGAGAATTAGACAAGAAAGTGATGATTCTTCAAGTGAGGAAGAATATGTACTGATCTCCGCTCTCACAGGAATTGTTTCACATGGAAGCAATGACTGGCTCATAGATAGTGGTGCTGCCAAGCACATGACGAGATTCAAAGAATCATTTGTGAAGCTATTTGAACATGAGTCACCTCACAAGGTGAAACTTGGGGAGGACTACCAATATCCGATAAAAGGTAGTGGTGAATCCTCCTATAAACTAGACTCGGGAAACTCTTTGAAGATGAAGAATGTATTATTTGTTCCAGGACTAAAGAAGAACCTTCTCTTCATATCTGCATTGGATGCAAAAGGAATAAGGGTTGCTTTTGTAGATGGCCAAGTTCTTATGTGGCCAAAGGGAAAGACTTTTGACAATGCAATAGTGATTGGAGAACAAGAAGGAGGTCTATACAAGTTGAAGGTCCAACCAGATCAAGCTTTGGTTCTTGACATAGTAGAACCAAATGAACTTTGGCATAGAAAGCTTGCACATTTACATTACAGAGCACTACCACTTGCAAGAAAATTTGTTGAAGGTCTTCAAGAAATTCAAGCAAAACATGAAGGGGTCTGCAAAGGATGTGCGAAAGGAAAGAACACAAAGAAGATATTTCCAAGTGGTGAAAGCAAAGCAAAAGGAATCTTGGAAATTATCCACTCCGATGTATGCAGACCAATGTCATCAAGCTCACTAAGCAGGTATGTGTACTATGTCTCTTTTATTGATGCCTTTTCTAGGAAGACATGGATTTACTTCATGAAGAATAAAGATGAAGTGTTCAGCAAGTTCAAAGAATTCAAAGCCTTGATCGAGAACCGTACTGAAAAGAAGATCAAGACTTTTTTATCAAACAATGGCAGAGAATCCACTTCAAATGAGTTCAAGGAACTATGTAAAGACTCGGGGATTAAGAGGGATTTGTCTACTCCTTATAATCCACAACATAATGGCATTGCAAAGAGGAAGAATAGAACTATCATGGAAGCTGCAAGAGCTATGCTTCATGATTAAGATATTCCTATGCATCTTTGGGCAGAAGCAGCTAGAACAATAGTGTATGTACAAAACCATACTCCACATAGAGTACTCGAGAACAAGTGTAATACCCCGGTTTTAACCACGTTTTCATTAAAGTACATAGGGTACATATGTTGTAAATAATCTTGGTGCGGAGCTAAAGGCCAAGGCCCCACCATAGATTTGGTTATGTTGTGTTTCTGATTAGGAATGGTCACCGATGGTATATCGGGACATGTGGCATATATTTAATTGTGGCATCATATAAACACGCATTTTAATTAAATTAACCCAACCAGCTATGTTTGCAGCAACTAAATTGAGAAGGAGCATGGTTCCAAAGGATAAGGAAAGGGGGATGTGGAACATGGAGTCATGGGGGGGGGGAAGCTATGTGTCACCACCACCCTTGCTTATTCCTTTTTTTGTTAGTTGAGGAAGCAATTGGTTGGCAGGAAGACCCCTACCATGCCCATGCTTGCTCTCCTCTCCATGATGCAGGGACCGTTCTACCCATTCCCTCAGATCATGGCTGTTCGTCTTCCTCTTGCAGGACGGGGATAAAATGTTTTACCATCCTTGTGTTGGGGGTTCCTCTCCCCTTTCTAGCGCTAATTGCCAGTCTGTAATTCTGTTCTTTCCATCCACATAAAAAACCAACTTATTCCTCCATGCATTGGGACTGTGCATTGTTTTTCATCCATCATAGTGGATCGTGAGCGGGAGTTATTGGGATTTTTCCCACTAATTGATGGGTGTGGTTTTCCCCACGCATTGTTGACTGAGATACCTTTACAATGCGACATTGGTAGAAGATCGTGGTGATTTTTCTTGTGAATCCCCGCCAAGATGTAAATGTTGGCCGTGTCTTTTTACCCATTTTCTGGTCTGTGTAAGTCTCACAGTGATGGTATTGAAGATTGGTTTGTTGTGGGTTCGTGTGAATGTGTTAACTGTTGTTGCCACGATGGCTTGACTGTGTTTTTCCCTATAAACACTTGAATAGTTGTTTTCCTGCTTGCATGCAGTGGATTTGTCCACGGACTATTTTTGGGTTGGTGAATGAGGGCCTGAGGTGCTTGATAAACCTAGTGGGTTGAGAACTACATAGACAGAGCTACTAAGCTGGATTTCTTCTCCACAACCCCTAAAGAGCACTGGAGGGAAGATTAGGGTCTGAGGGACTGCGTCATAGAGAAGGGACTGACTTCCTTGTGTTGGGTGTGTGTGGGTGTTCTAGAATCCAGGTTGGTTCTGGTGTTGGTGTCTACAGCTCTTCAGTGAGATCACCAGCTTAGCATTAGCCTTTTCCCAGCTCCTGGATCACCTGATAAACCCAAATTTGTTGGCTTGGTTGATTTGTTGTTCGCCTGATCAACCCAACTGTGTTGGCTTGGCTGAACTGTGTACCCTTGTGGTGATGTTATCCTTGGCTATGTGTAAGCCTGTTTGTTCCTTATTCCTTGGGGAGTCATGCCCAGCTCAGGGGTGGCAGCATTGTTGAGAGGTTTGAGAGCACGCAGGCCTATGGTTGGGTGGAACGTTGCAGTGACACAGCTGGTTGCAGAACAAGCTCTTTATAAGATAAGTATTCTTACCTAACTTGTATCTGCAATAATAATAACCATTGATGAACGAAGTTGTACATGTTAAATGCTGATTTATATATGCATGAGTGTTGATAGATATGTTTTGCTTCCATTGTGTATATGAAATATTATGCTTGTAATATGTTTTATGTCTTTAAGTTTCATGCCTTCAGTATTATATGTATCCATGTTCATGTTCATGTTCATGGGGCTAGATGCCCGCATGGTTAACGCCATGGTAGCGTCCTCTTCACCAGTCGGAGGATCGAGGACATTATAGTGTGGTATCAGAGCTCATGTTGCAGCATGGGCCTAAAAGGACCGCGAAGATGCAGTGACAAAGGCAGGATTTCCTTCTGCCCAGCAGAGATCAGAAAATTTTGGACAGAAAAACCTCAATCTTCAAAATTAGTGCTGGAACCATCGGCTCATCCAAAGACTTAGTGACAAGTTCTTCCGATGCAGTGGTGCACTTAGTGGGAAGGTCAACCAACGACCGATGTGGTGGAAGGCAGAGGAGAGGGAAAATTGGAAAATTTTCTAAGTGTTTTGGCTGTCAGCACATCGGAACACCTAGATAGATGGATAGCTAATACTTAGCCAATTGAGCGTCGCCATTGCAGATGGCTAGACCACTATGCTCCCGACGGGTAGGGCCTCCGGCCACCGACGCAGTAAAGAAAGTTCAAAATTTTTCTAAGTAACGAAGACATCAACCACCAGAAGTAGAAAGTGGTTTGTGTGCCCACCATTTTGGAAGGCTAGAGAACTGGCCTTCTGACGAGAAGAGACTACTGATACTGATTAGGTTATGCCTCAGCAGATTGGGCCGCTGATCAAAAGAAGATCAAATATTATGGGTCGTCGTTGCGGCTACTGATGGAACTATTTCACCGATGAAAAGAAGAGGATTGAGCCAATCAACTGGCGAAAAGCTGAAGACTAAGGGGAAATTTTCAAAAAATTCTCTAAGTCCGGGAGTCGTTGGCCATCGGCGATGGTTAGTGGAAAACATTGCCGACACAGAGGAGGTAAGTTGTCATTTGGATCGCTGCAACAATAGGAAGTATAGTGACTTGGATCGCCAATGTGCATAGGGTTAGACCTTCCAAGATAGGCCTGTGGCCACAGAAGACATAGAAGGCTTATGCGTCGCCATTGCGGAAGCCGAGATGACTAGCCACCCGATGCACAAGACACCCAACCGCCAATGCTGTGCATAGGCTGGTTTCATCACCGATCAGGTTCAAAGAGTTGGATGCATATCCGATACATCATAAGGAAATAGGTGAACAGTCCTTTGCGTCGCCAATGCAAATCGAAAGTTTGGCGATTTTCCCGCTGAAACGTTGAAAAATTTGTGCGGAAGAGACCCGATGAAGAGAAGGAAACTTTGGATTTTTCAGAATAATTTCACAGTAGTTTTTTAAGCATTTTTTTCGTCTGCCTTCAGTTGGTTTTCAGCAGACTGTCCATAGTCACAGAGCTGAATATGAAATAGAAAGAATTATGTGTTTTAGCATAATTGTTGTTTTATGAATTTCCACAAGAAAAGGTAGGCAATTTTGATTTATATTAATATTATGCATCTAACGGTTTGCTACGAACACATTTGCAAAACTTTAGATAACTTCCAAGAGCAGTGCTCTAGAAAAAATAGTGTAGTAAAGCAGAAGGTGGTTCAGTCATAAGAACCCATGATGGATGTGATGCTCGGGATTCTTACGAGTAAGCAGAAGATGCCATAGGAGAAAATGTTCGCAATAGAAATGATGACATAGAATCTAACGAAAGGAGATTCCAGGGGACACCTTCCGGGGTTGCAGCCACCATGAGAAGCTTGTTTAAATCCCAAGAAGAGCAGTAGCAGTTGAATGCTGCCATATTGAAAATTTTGACAGAATTACAAAAAAAGATAGATTCTGGATGAGGTACATCAAGACCAGAAGGCAGTAAGAGCAGCACTAGGAGAAGGAGAAATACTTGTAGTGGATCGTTTGGCTCTGAAGAATCCAGTGGAGATACAAGTTCATCTCCTACATTTGATGGTGAGATACAGACAGGACAAGAAGTTGAGGCTTGGCTTCTTGGGATGAAGAAGTACTTTCGGGTCGTGTAGGATTATTCAGGAAACATGAAGGCACGAGTTGCCATATTCAATCTGAATGGAAGGGCATCCATTTGGTGGGAACACTTCAAGAAGGTAAATAAGACCAGTGAAAGGAAATTGAAGTGGAAACAGTTCAAGAAGTATTTCAGGAATAAATACCTTTCTGACAGGTATTATGATGACAAGATCAAGGAGCTCCATGAGCTGAGATTGGGACAGCAAACCATGGATGAATATGCAAACTAATTCTTGGAATTATTGAGGTATGTCCGGTACATCAGAGATGAAAAATTGAAGATCCAACGATTTCTAAGAGGATTGCCTCAAGCTTACAAAGATAGAATTGAGTTCTATGAACCGAGAACTCTCGAGGAAGCAATAAGAAAATCTAAGTATTGCTATGAGCAAAGTAAAGGTAAATCTCATTACCATAAGGCATGGAAGGACAAGAAGAATGAAAAGTTTGACCAAAGAAAGAAAGGTTGCAAACCATCTAGATTTAGGAATCAGTAGAAGCAGCCATCCCAAGCTGCAAGTGATCTAGTTGGAGTGACAGGTGAAAAGCCTAAAGAGCCACATCCAAATAAAGGTCCACTCAAATGTTGGAAATGTGGAGGACCCCACATGCGCAAAAATTGTCCACTCGAGAATGAGAGTGCAAGACCAGCTTATAACATTCAAGAAGCAGCAGCAGTGGGTCAAGTAGCAAGGGCAGTCCCTAGAATTTATGCAGCACTGGAGGATCGCCAGGTAGATCACCAGTCAACTATGGTTGAAGTAGCAGGTAAGATTGTTGAGCACTTTGTTTCTATTTTGATTGACCCTGGTTCTACTCATAGTTACATAGGAAGTCTTGGTTAGTTTAGCTAGCCATTGGAACTAAGAGAAAGGTCAGTGAAGTGGTACAGAAATGTCCATTGGTCATGAATGGACTGGTCACTTGTGTAGATCTGAATGCTCTACCACTTGGTTAGAAGCTCACAGGGTGAAGCTTGACTATTAAAATAAGACATTTGAATGCATAAATGAAGAAGGGAACCTAGTAGTTGTGAAAGGTATTCCAAAGGAGATTTCAGTAAGACAAGTTTTAGCAACGCGGCTAAATGAGTTCTGTAGGAAAGGTTGCTAGTTGTATGCAGCTCATATTCTGAAACCAACAGGGGATGAAACTCCTAGGATGGAGGACTATCAAGTGTTACAGGAATTCAAGGATATGTTTCCTGATAAGATTCCAGGGTTTCCTCCAAAGAGGGACATTGATTTCACCATTGAACTTGTGCTAGGAGCAGCACCAGTGTCTAAGACACCCTACAAGATGAGTACACCGGAGATGCTAGAATTGAAGATGAAACTACAAGAGTTGTTGGAAAAGAAGTATATCCGACCAAGTGTGTCCCCTTGGGGAGCACCGATTCTATTTGTAAAGAAGAAAGATGGTACACTCAGGTTATGTATTGATTACAGGAAGTTGAATAAAGTTACTGTGAAGAATAAATATCCTTTTCCTAGGATTGATGACCTCTTTGACCAAATGAGAGGAGCAAAGGTATTTTCCAAGATTGACTTGAGGTCTGGATACCATCATGTGAGAATCAAGGAAGAAGACATTCATAAGACAGCCTTTAGGACGAGGTATGGACATTGTGAGTTTGTAGTGGTACCATTTGGCCTCACAAATGCGCCGGCTACATTTATGTGCCTTATGAACAACATCTTCAGTAAGTATTTAGACAGGTTTGTTCTTGTTTTCCTTGATGGCATTCTTGTTTATTCTAAGAATGAGGAAGAGCATGAAGAGCATTTGAGATTGACATTACAAGTGCTTAGGGAACATCAGCTGTATGCAAAACTCAGCAAGTGTGACTTCTATAGAGATAGAATTCAGTATTTGGGTCACATTATCTTAGAGGAGGGTATATTTGTGGACCCTGAAAATATTGAAGCCAATATGAACTGGCCTACTCCAAGAAATGTGACAGATGTAAGATCTTTTATGGGACTTGTAGGATACTACCAGAGATTCATTGAGGGATTTTCCAAGGTTGCACATGCCATCACTTCTTTGCAAAAGAATGGGATGAAGTTCAAATGGACATCGAGGTGTGAAGAAAGCTTCCAGCAGTTGAAGAATCTTTTCACCAGTGCACCAGTATTGAAAGTTGTAGATCCAGAGAAAGATTTTATGGTGTGTACCAATGCTTGCGAACAAGGGCTTGGAGGAGTCCTTATGCAGGACAACCATGTGATATGTTATGAGTCAAGAAAGATGAAGGAGCATGAGAAGAACTATGCCACTCATGATCTAGAGCTTGCAACCATAGTACATGCCCTCAATATGTGGAGGCATTACTTGATGGGTAGAATATTCGAGCTCAAGATAGACCATTGCGGTCTGAAGTATTTGTTTGATCATCCTACTCTGAATGCTAGAAAAGCAAGATGGCTGGAATTTTTATGTGAGTTTGATTTCGAAATCAAGCACATAAAAAGGAAAGAAAACAAGGTAGTTGATGCACTCAGCAAGAAGGTGCAAGAAATGTATGTGGCATCTCTTAGTATTTGCCAATCAGATTTGAAGTAGCAAATTGTTAATCATGTTGCCAGAGATGAATTGTATGAGCAGGTAAAAGACAAACTGCAGCAGCAAAGTCTTGAGAAGAGGTATGAGGGAAATAAATTGGAAGAAGATGGGCTTCTCACTTTTAAAGGAAGAATTTATATTCCGAATGTAGTAGATTTGAGGAGAATTGTTATGGATGAAATCCATCAAGCTCCGTATTCTGGTCACCCAGGATATCAGAAGACAATTGCTACAGCTAGAAAGTAGTACTTTTGGCCAAGAATGAAAAAGTACATGGCTGAATACATTTCAAGGTGCATGAAATGTCAACAGGTAAAGGTTGAGCATCAACATCCAGCAGGTTTGTTGCAGCCTCTGCCAATTCCGAAATAGAAATGGGAAGTTATTTCCATGGATTTTATTACAAGATTGCCAATGAATTGGAGACAACATGATTCCATCATGGTTGTGGTAGACAAGTTTACTAAGGCAGCACATTTTATACCAGTGAAGTCTACGCACAAGACTGATGACATTGCAAAGATTTTCATGAAGGAGATTTTCAAATTGCATGGATTGCTGAGGGAAATAATTTCTGACAGAGATGTCAATTTCACTTCCAATTTTTGGAAGGGATTGTTTGCATATTTGGGTACAAAGTTAAACTTCAGCACTGCATACCATCCTCAAACAGATGGGCAGATAGAAAGAGTGAATCAGGTGCTTGAAGATATGCTTCTCATGTATGTGATGGACAAACCAACCAAGTGGGAAGATTACTTACACTTGGTAGATTTTGCTTACAACAATGGACAGCAAGCATCCTTGGGGATGAGTCCATATGAAGCTTTATATGGAAGACGGTGCAGGACACCAGTGACTTGGGACAACCAAGTGAACAGAGTTGTGCTTGGACCAGAATTGCTCAAGGAAATGGAGCAAGAAGTTGTAAAGATTAGGCAGAATCTGAAAGCAGCACAGGACAGATAGAAAAGCTATGCAGATAAGCATAGGATGAATAGAGAGTTCAGTATTGGGGATCATGTTTACCTCAGAGTGAGGGAAAAGAAAAGTTCCTTGAAGCTTGGAAGTTGTGCCAAGATGTCACCTAGATATTATGGGCCATTTGAAGTGCTTGAAAGAATAGGGCCTGTTGCATATAGACTTGCATTGCCTGATAATACTAGATCTCATAATGTTTTTCATGTTTCTTTGCTTAAGAAATATCTACATGATCCTAACCATGTGATAAATTGGGATGTGATCCAGGTGGAACCTGAGGGAGAGTTCCAAATCGAGCCAATGCGCATCCTCGACAGGAAGGTCACAATGCTCTAGAACCGGGCCATAGGGCAGGTAAAGGTACAGTGGGAGCATTATGGACCTGAAGAGGCTACATGGGAGTTGGAGTATGCCATGCGATTGGCAAATACATTTTTTTTCAATCCTACGGAACACTGAGGAGGTACCAGTGTAGCATTTTGTTCAAATTTTGTAAAGCACTGAGGATAGTGCTATTGAAGGGGGAGGGGAATGTAATACCCCAGTTTTAACCTCGCTTGCATTAAAGTACATAGGATACATATGTTGTAAATAATCTTGGTGCGGAGCTAAAGGCCAAGGCCCCACCATAGATTTGGTTATGTTGTGTTTCTGATTAGGAATGGTCACCGATGGTATATCAGGACATGTAGCATATATTTAATTGTGGCATCATATAAACACACATTTTAATTAAATTAACCCAACCAGCTATGTTTGTAGCAACTAAATTGAGAAGGGGCATGATTCCAAAGGATAAGGAAAGGGGGATGTGGAACATGGAGTCACGAGGGGGGGGAAGCTATGTGTCACCACCACCCTTGGTTATTCCTTTTTTTTGTTAGTTGAGGTAGTTATTGGCTAGCGGGAAGACCCCTACCACGCCCACGCTTGCTCTCCTCTCCACAATGTAGGGACCATTCTACCTACTCCCTCGGATCATGGTTGTTCGTCTTCCCCATGTAGGATGGGGATAAAATGTTTTACCATCCTTGTGTTGGGGGTTCGTCTCCCCTCTCTAGCACTAATTGCCGATCTGTAATTCTGTTCTTTCCATCCACACAGAGAACCAACTTCTTCCTTCAAGCATTGTGACTGTGCATTGTTTTTCGTCCATCATAGTGTATCGTGAGCGGGAGTTATTGGGATTTTCCCACTGATCGATGGGTGTGTTTTTCCCCACGCATTGTTGACTGAGATACCTTTACAACATGGCATTGGTAGAAGATCACAGTGATTTTACCTGTGAATCCTCGTCGAGCTGTGAATGTTGGCCGTGTCCTTTTACCCATTTTCTAGTCTGTGTAAGTCTCACAGCGATGGTATTGAATATTTGTTTGTTGTGGGTTCATGTGAATGTGTTAAATATTGTTGCCACGATGGCTTGACTATGTTTTTCCCTGTAAACGCTTGAATAGCTATTTGGTTGCTTGCATGCAGTGGATTTGTCCACAGACTATTTTTGGGTTAGTGAATGAGGGCCTGAGGTGCTTGATAAACCTGGTGGGTTGAGAACCACACAGACAGAGCTACTGAGCTGGATTTCTTCTCCACAACCCCTAAAGAGCACTGGAGGGAAGATCAGGGTCTAAGGGACTACGTCACAGAGAAGGGACTGACTTCCTTGTGTTGGGTGTGTGTGGGTGTTCTAGAATCCAGGCTGGTTTTGGTGTTGGTGTCTGCAGCTCTTCAGTGATCTCACCAACTTAGCATTAGCCTTTTCCCAGCTCTTGGATTTCCTGATAAACCCAACTTTGTTGGCTTGGCTGATTTGATGTTCACCTGATCAACCCAACTGTGTTGGCTTGGCTGAACTGTGTACCCTTGTGGTGTTGTTATCCTCGGCTATGTGTAAGCCTATTAGTTCCTTATTCCTTGGGGATTCATGCCCAGCTCGGGGGTGGCAGCGTTGCTGAGAGGTTTGAGAGCACGCAGGGCTATGGTTGGGTGGAACCTTGCAGTGACATAGCTAGTTGCGAAACAAGCTCTTTATAAGATAAGTATTCTTGCCTAACTTGTATCTGCAATTATAATAACCATTGATGAACGAAGTTGTACATGTTAAATGCTGATTTATATATGCATGAGTGTTGATCGATATGTTTTGCTTCCATTGTGTATATGAAAGATTATGCTTGTAATATGTTTCAGGTCTTTAAGTTTCATGCCTTCAGTATTATATGTATCCATGTTCATGTTCATGGGGCTAGATGCTCGCATGGTTAATGCCATGGTAGCATCCTCTTTACTATTCAGAGGGTCGGGGACGTTACAACAAGACTCCTAAAGAAGTCTTCTCTGGAAAGAAACCGTAAGTCAACCATCTCAGAATATTCGGTTGTCCTTTGTACATACACATTCCAAAAGAGAAGAGAACAAAATTAGATCCTTCAGGAAAGAAGGGTATATTTGTGGGATACTCTGAAAGCTCGAAGGCTTACAGAATATACTTACCAGGGTTCAAGAAGATTGACATCAGTAGGGATGTAACATTTGATGAAGATTCAGCCTACATCAAATCCAGAAAGAAACCTGCTAAAGAACCTGAAGAAGCAGAAGCTCCCAAAATTCATGATACAATCATGAATGAAGAAACTCAAGAAGAAGATCAAGAATTTGAAGAACCAAAAAGACCTCCACCACAGGAGAAGAATCCTCACAAGAGGAAACCTACTTGGGTACAAGAGATTATCCAAGGTGCGGAAAGATATGGGGTTCCAAAAGAGAATCTCAAAGAAAGAAAGAGAACCAGATCCTGTTCCAGTTATGTAGCTTTACTATGTAACTTTATTGATAAAGAACCTTCCGAGTATGAAGAAGTGGCAGAACAGAAAGAATGGAAGGATGCAATGATCGAAGAGTGTTAATCAATCATGAATAATGATGTTTGGGATGTTGTCCCAAGACCAGAAGGGAAGTCAGTTGTAACTTCCAAGCAGATCTACAAGATCAAGCATGCTGCAAACGGTAGCATTGAAAAGTATAAGGAAAGATTTGTGGCTTGGGATTTCTCTCAGAAAGAAGGAATAGACTATGAAGAAACCTTTGCACTTGTATCCAAATACACTTCCATTAGATCGTTACTTGCTCTGGCTGCAGTGATGAAATGGAAGATACACCAAATGGATGTCAAGACTTCCTTCTTGAATGGTGTAGTAGAAGAGGAAGTGTATGTGGAGTAGCCACTCGGTTTTGAGACACATGATAGGGAGTCTCATGTGTGTAGATTAAAGAAAGCCCTGTATGGTTTGAAACAGGCACTCAGGACATGGTACAGCATAATTGATAGCTTTCTATCTAGTTTGGGCTTTACCAAGAGTAAAGCAGATTCCAACCTTTACTACAAGGTGGAAGATGGAAACCTGGTGATGCTTCTACTATATGTAGATGATCTATTTGTGACAGGTATGGATGGGTTGATTGCCGATACGAAGAGAAAGCTTGCTGTTGAGTTCAAGATGAAGGACTTGGGAATGATGAATTATTTCCTAGGTATGGAGGTGTGGCAGACTACAGATGGAATCTTCCTTGGACAAGGGAAGTATGCAGTAGAGATTTTGAAGAGATTTGGGATGATGGACTGCAAAACATTAACCACACCTATGGGATCAAACCCGAAGCTATTGAGTGATGCTTCATCAGAGACAGTTGATGCCATGATGTATCGTCAGATGATTGGGTCCTTGATGTACCTGACGAACACGAGACTAGATATCTGCTTTGCTGTGAACACCTTGAGCCAATACTTGACAGATCCGAGACATGTTCACTTGACTGCTACAAAGCATATTCTGAGGTACCTAAAGGGTACAGTTGATTATGGGCTCAAGTATACGGCTGATCAGAAGATTAACTTGGAGGGTTATGTTGATTCAGATTGGGTAGGCAGTGCCATCAATAGGAAGAGCACTTCAGGGTGTTGCTTCAGTATGGGATCGGGTGTGATCTCGTGGTTTAGCAAGAATCAATCCTGTGTGGCACTGAGTACAGCTGAAGCAGAGTATGTTGCAACCTGTTCAGCCAGTTGTGAGGTAGTATGGGTAAGGAAGCTACTATCTGATTTTATTTGATCTCCAGTTAGATGCTACTTGTATATACTGTGACAACCAGAGTTGTGTAAAGTTGTTAGAGAATCCAGTATTCAATGACAAGTCAAAGCATATCAAGATCAAGTATCACTATATTAGAGATATGGTGCAGAGAGGAGCAGTGAATCTCTAGTATGTTGCGACGGACGAATAGATAGATAATGTGTTGACTAAGCCATTGGCTAAGGTGAAGTTTGAGTACTTCAGGGAGAAGCTTGGTGTTCTCCAGATCGAGATTCCTCCCAAGAGGAAGTGATGTGTCCATGTTGAGCCTTTCTGACATGGTGAGAGGATTGGTTTCTTCCATGGTTAGATATAAGTGTTGTGCCCTTCCTACATGGTGAGAGGATTGGTTCCTTCCATTGTCAGGTATATGTGTGAATGCCACATCCAGCATGAAAAAGGGTTGGCTTTGTGAAGACATATCTAGTATGAAAAAGGACTAGCTCTGTGTAGATGTCACATCTAGCATGAAAAAGGGTTGGCTCTGTGAAGACACATCTAGTATGAAAAAGGACTAGCTTTGTGTAGATGGTACATCCAGCATGAAAAAGGGATGGCTCTATGAAGACTCATCTAATATGAAAAAGGACTAGCTCTGAGTAACTGCCACATCTGGTATGAAAAAGGACCAGCTCTATGATGCCTCATCTGGTATGAAAAAGGAACAGCTCTGTGATGCCTCATCTAGTATGAAAAAGGACTAGCTCTATGAAGACTCATCTAGTATGAAAAAAGACTAGCTTTGAGTAGCTTCCACATCTGGTATGAAAAAGGACCAGCTCTGTGATGCCTCATCTGGTATGAAAAAGGACCAGCTCTGTGATGCCTCATCTGGTATGAAAAAGGACCAGCTCTGTGATGCCTCATCTAGTATGAAAAAGGACTAGCTCTATGAAGACTCATCTAGTATGAAAAAGGAGTAGCTTTGAGTAGCTGCCACATCTGGTATGTAAAAGGACCAGCTCTGTGATGCCTCGTCTGGTATGAAAAAGGACCAGCTCTGTGATGCCACATCTAGTATGAAAAAGGAATAGCTCTATGATGATATATCCAGTATGAAAAAGGAATGGCTTTGTAGAGGTTCCTATGACAAGAAGAATTAAGAGATAGCACTTGTGATGATGACCTAGTGATGATCCAGATCGAGTGATGATCCAAATCCTATGATGATGATCCAGCAGTGATTATCCAGATCAAGTAATGATCCAGATCCAATGATGATGCCCAGTGATGATCCAGATCAAGTGATGATCTAGATCCAGTGATGATGTCCAGTGATTATCCAAATCCGATGACTAAGATGACTTAAATATGAAGAACACTTGAAGATGACGAGGACTCGAGGATGATCCAGAAGATACAGAGAAGAATACTTGTGTTGAAAATTGTGTCGAAAGAATATCTTCCCAGTTAAGAGGGAGTGTTGATGTATATGTAACTTTAGAATTATATATTGTAACTTGATGTTTATTCCGGGATGTACTTGAGTTATGTCATGCCCCGATGTTCCTATCAGGAAGGTCTATCATGTAAACAATTCATGTCAAGTCATTGTGGGTAACCCTCCTATTGTCTAAGGGTTAAAGTCCCCACAGTTCCAGGGCACTAGGGTTATTAGACTCTCCTTGTGAGGTCGGCCCTAGTAGGGTTTTTGTCATGTCAGGATTAGTATAAATAGAGAGTTGGACTCTCTATTTATCACACAATTCATACACACTCAAGTGTAGCGCATAGTTGAGGAAGGAGAAGACACTGGGGCTAGACAAGAAGAAGGTTACTACCATCGATAGATCACTTACTGTTTTGGGTTCTAATTTTGGTGTTGATTCTATCTCTGAGGAAGTTGCAGGGTTTTCACCATTTATGGTTTCCCTGAGAATAAACATTGTGTTCATTGTCTCTTGTGTTTGATTGATGTGCTTGTTATTCTCTCAGTAAAGATCCTAATATAATGCGAGCTTAATGATGAAATTCTAACATCAATATCTCTCACGATCCTGGCAAGATTGAGAATTTCTATATTAGGGAAGAATGTTCCCATGCTGAGATTCAAGAGTACACCAAGCTGTTTAAATAATTTCGTGATATCTTTGCTTGGTCTTACGATGAAATCCCAGGTATAGACCCTCGCATTGTTTAACATGAGATTAAAACTTACCCCAATGCTAAGCCTATTTGACAACGCTTGCATGTGGTGAATCCTAGGAAAGAACCCACGATTAAGGCCAAGATAGAAAAGATGTCAAATGCTGATTTTATCTATCCCGTTCCTTTGATAGAGTGGGTTTCAAACCCTGTTCCAGTTGATAAGAAGCAAGGAATGATCCACATATGTACTAATTTCCATGATTTGAATCATGCCTATCCTAAGGAAAATTTCCCCACACCGTTTATTGATCAAATTTTGGATGAGTGTGCAGGAAGCGAGGTATTTTCCTTTATGGATGGCTTCTCTGGATACAATCAGATACAAATTAAACCTGAGGAACAACATAAGACTACCTTTATTTGTCCTTGGGGAACCTTTGCATATCAGAAGATGCCTTTTGGCCTTAAAAATTTCGGAGCCACTTTTTAGCAGGCTATGACCTTGATCTTCCATGATCTCAAATCGATTATTGAAGTATTTTTGGATGACTTTGCTACTCATTCACGCATGAGAATGCGTCATTCCTACCATTTGAGATTAGTGTTCGAAAGGTGCCGTCATTATTTGGTCAGGTTAAATCCTCACAAGTGCATCTTTGTGTGAAGTATGGTCGCTTATTAGGATTCATTGTCTCCAAAGAGGGTATAAGATTCGACCCTTTAAAGGTTGAGGTAATACTTCAATTGTCTCCCCTGAAAAACATTAGACATCTTCAATGTTTGCAAGGCATGGCAAACTTCTGACGAAGATTCGTCATGAATTTTTCCAATTTGACTAAAGGATTTATGCGTCTTTTGAAGAAGGACACTACCTTTTGCTGGGATGAGTGAGCCCAAGAGTCCTTTGATGCGCTTAAACGATCCTTAGCATCAGCCCCGGTGATTAGTCCACCTGACTATAGCCATGACTTTCTACTTTATGTGGTCGCGTCCATGGAGACAATTGGTATGGTTTTGGTTCAAGAGGATGAGGAGCTCCAAGAGCATGTCATATATTGTCTGAGCCAGAACCTCATTCATGCAGAGATCCATTATTTCCATGTGGAGAAGCTTGCCTTAGCTACTATCCATGCGGTTCAAAGATTGAGACACTATATTCTCCTTCGCCAAACCTTGGTGGTTGCCCATGTCAATCCATTTCAGTTCATCCTCACTAGAAGGATGATAGGGGGAAAGTATAATAAGTGGATTGTCATCCTGCAAGAATTCGATCTCAAGCTTGTTTCAGTAAAATCGAAGAAATCGTTGATTGTTGCAGAGCTTATATCTGATTTCCTGAGTGAGGAGGAGGAGGCTTGTGAAGATACGTTTGTTGATGAGCACACATTAGAGGAAATTTGAGGTCTAAAATGGGCCTCCTAAGGAAAATAATAAAATAATAGTTAAAATAATAAAATAATACTTAAAATACTTAAATAATAGTTATTAATTTTGGAGGAAGAATGAAAAAAACTACTTTTTTGTGTTCATATTTTTGACATATCTCCTTGTTCTTTTACTCAAATTCTAAGCAGGAGAGCTCGTTGGATGTGAAATTTAATTCCACATCCAATGATTACCCACACTACATACTTTTGATAGACCCCTCTACCCCAAAAGCAAGAAATACCTGAAAAACGTGATGATGATGTCATTATCACGTTTTTTCAGGTATTTCTTGTTTTTGGGGTAGCGAGGTCCATCAAAAGTATGCAATGTGGGTACTTGTTGAATGCGGAATTTCTCCCACTTGAAATTTGAGTAATAACACAGGGAGATATGTCATAAATACAAACAAAAAAATAGTTTTCTTTTATGACAAATATGTCAATTCAACCATTATGGTTGATTCATTTTATTGAAATTCTATTGGTTCTTGAATTCCAACTCACAAAATTTATTGTTGCCGCATTTTCTTATAAGGCCCATTTTAGACCCCAAATTTCCTCTAATGTCTTCTTGATCTCAACTTTGGATCCATGGTATGGAGACATTATCATGTATTTACAAACATTGAAGGTCCCTATTCACCTCTCACGGGATGAACGACGACGATTACGTCACGTATCCAAGAATTACCTCATAGTGGATAACACATTGTATTTCCATGGGGTAGATTCCATTATACGTCATTATTTAAATCATAAGGAGGCTGAGCTTGTGCTGAATGATTGCCATGGAGGGGCGTGTGGTGGTCATTTATCTGGGATTTCTACAGCCCAAAAAATCTTGAGAGTGGGTTATTTTTGGCCATCGATCTTTAAAGATTGTGTCAATGTGGTTAAGAAGTGCCACCCTTGCTAGGTGTTTGCACGTAATATGTGCTCGTGTCCTGCCTCGTTACATCCCATTATCACCGTCGGTCCCTTCACTAAGTGGGGGCTTGATTTTATGGACTGCAACCCAGCTTCAACTGGGGGGCATCATCATATTATCGTCACTGTTGACTACTTAACGAAATGGGCTGAGGCTATGCCTATAGTTAAATCCAACAGTGAGACAGCCGCACACTTTGTATTCAACCAGATTATTACTTGGTTCGGTATTCCGAAAGAGCTTGTCATTGACCATGGTAGGCACTTTAAGAATCACATGATGGAAGAGTTGACCTCAAAGTTAGGGTATAAGCAGGAGCATTCTTCTTCTTATTACCCTCAAGTGAATGGACAAGTTGAAGTAGTGAATAAATCATTCAAGTCTATTCTCCGACGAATCATTGCACAAAGCAAGACTAATTGGCATATTATGTTATATCCTTCTTTGTGGGCTTATAGGACCACGGTTAAGACTACCACCAGTTTTTATCCATTTCAGCTTGTACATGGAGTGGAGTCTACATTGTCGGTTGAGTGTGAAATCCATTCTTTGAAGCTAGCCATAGAACTCTTACCGGGCACCTCTCCATTGGAGGAACGTTTTGTCCATTTAGAGCAGCTTGATGAGCAGCATCGAGATGCTTTAGTGGCTCTAGAAGTGAATAAGCGTCGCGTTAAGGTCCAGTACGATAAATTTTTCCGTCCAAGGAGGTTTAGTGAAGGATATTTGGTCCTTTTGTGGGATCAAGCTAAAGAACCCTTGGGGAAGGAAAATTCAACCCCATGTGGCATGGTCCTTACGTGGTTAAATGTGTGTTAGAGAAGGGAACTTATGAGCTAGTAGATTATGAGGGGCTGGCCTTGGCAGAGCCTAGAAATGGGCTCTATCTTAAAAAATACTATGCATAAATTTCAGCCAGCGCTGACTATTGTATATTATTGTACAACATTTTGCATGGTTAGGTCTTTCTTATGATGATTGAGTTTGTTGATTAGCTTCTATTTCTTATGGCATATGTCAATGGATTCTTCCATCTATATAGGATTCACGGATGGTGCAAGACGTCACACTCAACACTCAGCCTCTGCTGCTTGGGTGATTTATACTCCTACGAATGGGTCAGGTATTGTCTTCGGGAGGCGTATGTTTGTGGCCCTCTTCAAACAATGTTGTTGAATATAGTGTCGTTATCGAGCTTCTACGGGATGCCATTTCACATTGTGTTCTATCTCTTGAGGTACACCTTGATTCGGAGTTAGTAGTGTAACAGCTTAATGGCTTGTATCATGTTAGAGATCCAACATTATTATGGAGATTCTTACGTGTGAGATTGTTAGAATGGAAATTTGACAACATAACATACATACATGTTCCAAGAATTAATAATCAAATTGCTGACTCATATGCTAACTATGTGTTAGATTGAAATTTGTTTAATAGACAATAAGCTCATCACAAACATACATTTTTACAACATGTAAATAAATAAACCGATCATCATAAAAAAAATTCATTAAAAAATCCAAAATGTGATAAACATAGTGTCATAATACAAAAATGGAGCTCTTGAGCCACCAAAATATAAATACACAGTAGTACAAATTGTATCACTTCCAGGTATCTAAGCCTGGGGAGGAGGAGGGGGGTTCTGATCATGGAATGTCACCATGGCTCTAGCTAACTATCTAAATAACCGCACCCATGCTCATGGTACACCCACCACCTGATGCTGCATGGCCTTAGGCGGGTCCTCGACCTACGCCATGGGTACCCTGTGTGTCAGTTGCACGAAGTTGGTATGAATTCTTTGGAGCATCCACTCCACATCCACACCTGTAATGTCATCTCCTCTTCCCCTCCGTCTATGACGAGGGAAGCCTTCAGGCCACCGTGGTCCTACATCTGCATGCATATGATAGGATGTCACTATGTGTTGTTAAGCAAAAACATGTCTTTTTGATTCCATATATCAAAAAACAAACAAAAATTAAATAAACTCAAAAATATTAAAAAGAGGGTTGGGATTCATTACCAATGTCACCATAGGCCGATCCTAGTGGTAATGGCATGTCGGGGTCTCCCTGCATAGGGGTAATCATCAATGGAAACTATCTATCATTGCCACCATGGAAAGAAATCACCTGGATAGGGGTTGGACACCCTACCTCCACCCAGTCTGCGCATCGCATCTGCCCAACGTCGTTGGGCCAGATCTCAAACCCTATGAAGAGGAACATCAACTCTAGGGCTCAATCCCAAAACACGCTCAAAGAAAAATGTGCTTAGTATGCTACTGAAACCGAAGTTTCGTACTCGGCCCATCTTGCACTCACTGAGCTGGTGTTTCATGTTTCCCAGTAGTGCAATGCTCCAATCGTACACTGTGGGTCTCATGCACTCCACTACATAGAACATCAGAGGCCGCGAGGCCTGGTGGAGTGAAGCTAGCCCTTCTATCATTCCCAGTGTTAGTAGAATGGCCTTTACGCCTAGCACCTGTATGGAGTTAGTTGGGATCTGACTCTCGACTTTCTTCATGTATGAATAAAAATACACGGCTATGTACTCATCTATGGTGAGGCCACCTCCAGGTCCGCGAGATAGTAGGTTCACCACTTCCCCCTTTGGGGAATGTCCAGTAATAAAGTATATGTCCTCCACTTCTATGGTGAGGGACATCCCATCAATCTAGAAAGACTCTGAGTCAGGATCCCAGTAGTCTACTAGCATCTGCAGCAGTCTTGGTTTGGCTCTTAAGCCACTAAGACACCAAAAATTGTAGAGATCGCATGCACGAAGAGCCTATTGTGCCATTAGATCACCATGTACTGCTTCTTCTACATCCCCATGCTCATGTTCTCTCCATTCTAGAACCATCCTGCACATTGAATTCAAGTTTGAGTCATTAGAACACTTAAAAAACCTTGAATGCGGCCTCATACATGACTGTTTTCTAAACAACCACGTATGTACGTGAATTTGAGGGATTTTTCTGCGTATATCCAGCCCTATATGCAGAAAAATCCTCGATTTCTGTGTGGACCATGGCGTGTACTTTATAATGGCCTAGAATCCTGATTTGACCATGGAAAATTGTAAAATTTGCATGAAAATGAAAGAGCAGGGCATGGGTAATTACCTGGAAAAAACAGTAGTGGATTCCACCGGTTGGATCTCCTGGAATTTGTTGTTGAAGTTCTAAGCTCAATTGGGTAAAAATTTCAAATGTTATATAATGTTTTGAATTTTTTACTATTTATAGAAATTTTTCAAATTTTTGAAAATTTTTACCCCCTTTTCTATAGTTTGGACTGTTTCTAATCCTTTTGGACTATTTTTTACTAATATATGATGTAGGAGATCATTTTGAGCACCGTTTCGACCATTGTGGTGACCCGTTTATGCCGATTTCAGGTATCATGTCTAAACTGGCATATAGGTTAGGTTTCACCATTGTTTGCATTTTGCATGACCTTATGACCGTTTCATTATAACTGTAGGTACAAACCCATTCTATCTTGTCACGGAACCTTCTTGTTGTTTTAGAAGTGGCATGATTAGAATGGTAGAGCTTGACCTTACATGGGTGCCCTAGTTAGCTCCTTAATTGCATTTGGTTCCCATGTCGACAATTTTGTCCTTTAGGGTGTGGGAGTCCATTGTAAAGGGTGTGGGAGTCCATTGTACAATATTTCCATGACATTTTGCAAGAGCGTCATACTCCTCTTGATATTTTGCTGGCCTATTTCCCCTGGACTCCATTATGTCAAGTTGTAATTGCATTATCATGAGCTTTTCCTGCCTTATTGAGCCTTATGTCGGCTTCCTTGACTTTGAGTATCAACCATATAGCCCAAGCTTGTCTCCTGTCTAGCCATGCAGATCCATTTTATATATCCTTTGAAGCTTGATTCCCTATTTTACCAAGAGGGGACCTTCCCCCAAGTGTCACTATCCTACACATGTATCCTTACATCAAGCATAGGTATGTTCCACTGCTTGGAACTAGTTTGTTTTTCTATTTGACACTTGTCTTCTTCTAGTCTGTAGCTATAAAGCAATTTTATTCTTTTTCAAGCTTTTCAAATATTTGAAAAATTCCCAAAAAAAATTAAAAAAACAAAAATCCTGACAAGGAAGATGTTATCTTTGGCAGCAGTCGAGTCATGTCACCTTTGAACAGAGCACTGTATATCACATCCATTGGTTGGGTTAATAGTTTGACTTTAGGAGTTGTACTTGTTTATCTGATTTTATCTCCACCGATTGGTTAAGCTTCCAGTCTCTATGGATCCTCTGTCGATGCCTCCTATGTCATAGAGATGTCCCAGTTTTGCATATTGAGTCTATGCTGCCTACATTCAGTCACCATTCACCATTATGCTCTTGTTCGAAGGAAGTTCAAACCTGAGTGAGCCATTCCTCAGTTATCTTGACTTTGCATGTCGGCCATTCCTGGTACAGTTACTGGTTCGTGCACCTTATGATCGAGTCCTTCCACATTATACAGCTTTGCTGAGTACCTCGTATTGGATGATGGGGGATGCCTTAATGCCCTCCTTCCAACGGATTTCATCCCATCAACTTCATATCATTTATTCTGGGATAGGAATCTAGAATCATTTTCGAGTGCCTTGAGACTTGCAGTCATCAGTGGCAGGTTCTCTCACCATCGACATTTCTTTGGGAATACATAAATGCCCCTTGATCGATGGATTCTCTCAAGTGTTCGACCTCAACACATTTATTCACACTCATTAGTTTTCACTCTAGTACCTTGATTCCCATTTTCATTATCGGTGGGTGATCTCGTGGCTGTTAACAGTATACATCAATGACCAGTAATCAGACGATGGACTACTATGTTCGACCTCGACACCTCTATTCACATAGTAGGACATGTACTTGTAGCGGTTTGTGTAGAAGACCTCCCAGATTGGTGGCATCTCATATATGCTACCTCCTTGATCGTGCCAGTGTTCATGAGATTTCAGCTCTTGTGACTTGATTCCAATATATGTCAGACATTTCTAGCGATTATGGAGATCTTGATCTATTGTATATCTTTAGTCTTCATGGAGATCATGATCCTTTGTATATCTTCAATATGGAGATTCTGATCTATGTATATTGTATGTGGCGATGACCACACATGTTATATTGTATCATGCCTATTCATGGCCATTGTACTCTTATGTATCTGGGACTGCTATATGTATTTGCAATTACATGCAGAGTTGTATCATTGTATAGTGCTGATTGGATGTCTGGTTCTTCCACTAGGTTCTTCATCACTTCATTTCTGGGATGGACTTATAATGTATTTCGGCTATCGTATGACCCCCATGACCTCACACAGTAGGGGGCATCTGTTATAGCTGATTTTACCACACATGGTGAATCACACTTTTATGGCCTTCCCTGTCCCTATGCAAACTCCTTAGACCCCATGGACCATTTTTGTTCCTTTGATGTTTCCTAGATCATCCCTAAAAACATGCTTAAATTTCCATACGTGACTTTTAAACCCTTTATCGTGTATATACGTGGGTTTGACCTCTAAAACCGCGTACATCAGGATGTGTGCAAAAGGCCAAATTATTTTGGAGTTTTCCTTGATGTGGATCCGACTCACTGGTCTCCTGGCCTTCCATATGCCTTGAGATCGCTCGAATTTGACCTTTCATTACCCCATTGAAGAGCTATATAAGGAACTCTTTGGATACATTGAAGGCATATGAGGAATTGAGAGCAAGAAAACTATAGCCCATTGTTGCCGGAACTTGTGCTTGAGTCTGCATCCCCTTTGTCCCTTGGAGCACTTTTGTGTTCTTCCCAAGCTTTCATTTTGCTTGTGAGCTTGCTATCGAGAGATGGAGGATTGAAGTGGTGGAGGCCCAAGTGGGGGACTCTATTTCTCCGATTCGCAGACATGCCGACAGAGGTTGTATTCATTGTAATCTCTGATTTTATATTAATAGAAATATATTTTCGTATCCAATAATGTGTGTTTGAATGAATATTTTATCCATGGATGATTTCAAATGCTTATATGTTATTGATTATATATGCTAGAGTAGAGCTAAAACAATTATATATAGCATGCTTGTCTTATTTATTGAATGTTGAGGAAGCAATTTATCAATTCAAGCTGGAGTTGTAAAGCTCAACGAGGATTTACATCAATCGTTCAGAATAAGGTACGAATCGAGATCCTTTAGTGTTAGTTGTTTGATTTCTCTTGCATATAGGAAATGATTGATTTCTAGAGTTAAGTTGTCTGTTGTGGCACCCCAAGCCATAGGAAATTCTCTCCGTAACAACCAGATTGAGCACACGTCCCGCAATTGGAGCCAGATGTTACCACCTAAGTTGTACTTAGTGGTTTTTTATCAAGTGAGCCTAGTGAAGCGGACAAAGATGATTTGTTCGGACTTCAGAAGACCTTCGAAAGTGCTTGTTGTACTATATCACATGTTCATACCCCATAGGGGTGTTGTAGTAAAATTTTCTAGCATGATAGTGTCTGTAAAAGATTCAGTCTCTTGGACTTTATTTTTCAACCCAATCAAGCCAGAGTGTTTTTTCCCTTGGTTATTATTGGTTGTTGAAAACGACTGGTAATTTCTGAGTTTTTCACTCAATACCTCCAAAGTTGGGGCGGCTAGCTTGGCATTTAGGCCTATTGAGGTTATTAGAGTCTATGTGTCAATGTATAAACATGCTAGGAATTATGGTCGAGTCATATGAACATGTCTAAGTCCCCCTAGCTTTTATTTTTTTTAATTTTTTTTAAGTTTTTTTAATTTTAATTTTTCCACAAACCTTAGGCTATTTTTTGATAGTCTAAATGGAAAATTTGGTTTTGTAATAAAAGTGGGCTTGGAAATCAGTTTCAGTCATGGGGGTGCTCAATTTCAAACTCAAAGCACCATGTAAACCTATAAACCCACTTTTCCTAAGTTTTGAGTGATTTTCCCATCACTCAGGTCAGAAAATTTTAATTAATAAAGTAATTAAATAATGGAGAAAACCCCAAATCCTGAATCAGTGGGATTTGCTCTGATTTGACTGAAATCAATCTCATCGGCTTGAGATTGACTGGAGCTAACCATTCCTTGACAGAAGGAGGTGATCTAAGCTAAACTGAGAGTGCACCATAGCATGCAGTCTTGGGAATTGCACCCTCTCTCTCTCCTCCACACGTGTGGGCCCATATGGATGAGTTTTGGTGGATGTTTTAGTTAACAGGTTGAGGTGTCAATCCGATCAGCTCTCTGATTGACAGTTGCACTCAGTGAGACTCTGATCAGACTCAATGAGACTTAGATCAAGCTTATATTGACTCCACATACAACTGCTCTCTCTCTCTCTCCTTGGGAATTGCGCCCCTCCTGGGCTAGATTTCTAGTTTTTGTTATAAATAAAACTCGCTTTTGCTCTTCCAAGCTAGTTAGAGCTGGATTGAAGAGTTGTTGTTATTGTATTGTTTACTATTATGGAATAAATAAATCTTTGGAGGCAAGATCTATGGTGTAATGCTTTTCATACATGGATGGTGATTGTCAAGTGCTTATGAGGTATAATTTGTATTATTGATCTTTGCTTTTGCTGGTTAATTGTTGGCCTTGAAGGAGAGCTCCCTCCCATTGGGGTAAGAGATCATTCTAGTTTGATTTATGCTCTTACTGTTCGCTTGTTTTAGATCTCTTGGAGTTGCATGTATTTTAAGTTTAATTGCGTGCTTTCTAATGGTATTTTTCCAGCAACACCTATGTTTTAACCATCTGTTTATGCAAGGATTTCTAAGTTGCAGGTGATCTCACTTGTAGAAGGGGTTGAGCTAGTTTATGTCTTCCTCATCTTCGGGTTCTTTTGGAGGACATAGTCCCTCGGTGTTGCACCAAAGCAGAATCCAAAGCCTAACATTCCAAGGCTCATAACATAGATCTATTGTCTCAAGGCTCATAATCTAGATCTTGGTCCTTAAAAGTTTCATAAGCATTCTAGATCTAGTTTTAGGGAAATCATCTTTTTTGCATGGTACTTTAAAGAGAATCCGTAGTTTGCATGCATTAGATTTTTGTTTTATGTTTTAAAAGATAAAATATAGAAATCAGTGCACATCTTATTGGCTTCCCAAACAGCATGCCAAGATCCCATGAAAAGCTTGCTTTCCTTGGTTCCCTTTTTACCTTTTTTACTAGTTTTAACTTAGCTTTTTGTTGGATTAAAGTAGGCTGACCCAAAGGTACTTTCAAAGTGATTTTGGGAATTTTTTATTTTAATAAACTTTCTGTTGTTTTAGCAGGTATAACAGAAAAATGAGAAGCTGATGTTCGAAAGTGACTTTCGGGCCATCCGAATCCCCCCCCCGGGGTCTCCCGTTTTGACTGTAATCTTTAATTTTGGCACTTTGTAAGATATTGGTTTCATTCTGTATAAGAAACAAGAGTAATAATATATTTTTTTTGATATTTTAACCACTGATAATAAAAAATTTCTCCGAATAAGCTCTTTCGATCCCATTCCCCATCCCCCCCTAGGGGGATTCACGTCCTTTTTTTTTGTTTTTTGTATTTTCTTATTTTTTTGCGTTAGATTAGTTTCATTTATGTAGAATAATATACTTTGATTACTTTATCATATATTCCATATTGCAGTATCAAAGTAACTTTAATACTTACCCCATGACTTCCCGATTGACCCGAAAGGGGAAAGAGATGTGTGGTAGGACTAATTAGAAAACCAGTGGTTTGCTTATTTTTTGTTGCTTGTCATTAATTTCTACAAACAATATTTCTAAAATTAACCCCCTCCTTGATTCCTCAATTGAGGTCCACTTGGACCGAAAGAGGTTCCTGGAGAGTTTTTCTTTCTAAAAATACGTCCTTTAAAATTTACTAAAATTGACAAGACTCCGGTGTGTAGGATTTGCACTTGGTTGCGGTTTGTCTGATCAGTCAAAATGAATCAAAAGAAACATGAGTGACTAGATTAATTAGGATTCACCTTCCCCAATTAACCACCATCAGGCAAAAATCCAATGCCTCGATCAAACCGTAAACGGTGGCAAAATACCCAAAGGAGGTGGGAACTCCTAGACAGTGACCTCGGGGCGTCGATCTCTATTACACCCTCTGGTGTATTATGAACACAGTCTCAGAGACTCCATTCATCCCACACATTCCTTGCAGGTAGCCGTGAAGGTTTATTTTTGGACATACTCCAAGTACCGCTCGGGTATATCTGGAATCCCCCCTCGCCTAATTTAATCCGCTCATATTTCATATTAACTTAAAACGTACCAAGAGGAAATTGCAAAACAGTCACTCCAAGCACATGCAAGTACATTTGATTATTTTATGACTCCATTTTTAAGGCACTGATTCTTTGTTTAAATCTTTCGATATATATATATTTGTTTAAATCTTTCGATATATATATATATTGTGTGTTAGCATTGTGCTTCTTATGTTCATTTTTCATCTTGTCATCTATGGTTATTTATGGTTAATTTCAAACTCCTAAGAAACTTATTCAATTTAACATCATCATACTAAAGTATTTTTTCTTAGTAACTTAATAGGGTCTACCCCCCTTGGCCTCATTAGGAGTTGAGCCTAAATGGAGGAGTCAAGAACAAGGTGACAGCCTTGACTAGAGACTTTCCCCTAAGGACACATCGAGTGGCTTGAATATTTCTGGCACATCCCCCCCCCTAGGTGTGTGAAAGGTAGCAATAGGAAGGACAAGAAGAATGATAAGTTTAGCCAAAGGAAGAAAGGTCTGAAACCCTCTCACTTTCGAAATCAGCAAAGGAAAACATCACAAGCTGTGACTAAGCCATCCAAAATGATGGGAGAAAAGCCAAGAGATCCAAAGGATCCAAGAGAACCACTCCAATGTTGGGGATGTGGAGGAAACCATATGTGCAGGAGCTGTCCGCATGAGAATGGGTATGTAAGGAAAGCTCACAAAAACCAAGGAGCTGAAATAGTGGGCAAAGTAGCAAGGACTGTCCCTAGAATTTATGCAACCCTAGAGTACCGCCGGGAAGATCACCAGTCAATGGTGGTTGAAGTTGAAGGTAAGATTGTTGAGCAATCTATTTCTGTTTTGATTGACCCTAGATCTACTCATAGTTATATCACTCCTAAAATTGTTGATATTTGTACTTTTAAGAAAATAAAGCATATCAAATCATGGTTAGTTCAACTAGCTACTGGAACTAAGATAAAATTTAGTGAAGTGGTAGAAAGATGTCCATTAGTCATGGATGGGTGAGTCATCTATGCAGACTTGAATGTTCTACCACTTGGTTCCTATGATATTCTCATTAGAATGGATTGGTTAGAAATGCACATAGTTGAGCTTGAATCTTACAATAAGACTTTTGAATGCATCGATGAAGAAGGAAACCCAAGGGTTGTAAGAGGCATTCCAAAAGTGATTTCTGTTAGGGATATTTCAGCAATGCAGCTGAAGAAGTTATATAGGAAATATTGTAGATTGTATGCATCCCATGTTTTGGAGGAAGCAAAGAATGAGACTCCCAAGTTGGAGGATTTTCATGTATTGCAAGAATTCAAGGATGTTTTCCTTGATGAAATTCCAGGACTTCCTCCAAAGAGAGACATTAATTTTAAAATTGACCTTGTTCCTGGAACAACACCAGTGTCCCAGACACCCTACAAGATGAGCACACCAGAATTGGTAGAGCTGAAAATGCAGCTGCAAGAGTTTTTGGAGAAGAAGTGTATCAGGCCAAGTGTGTCCCCGTGGGGAGTGCCGGTTTTGTTTGTGAAAAAGAAAGATGCGACACTCAGGTTATTTATTGAATACACACAGTTGAACAAGGTTACTATGAAGAATAAATACCCTTCTCCAAGAATTGATGACCTCTTTGATCAAATGAGAGGAGCAAAGGTATTTTCCAAGATTGAGTTGAGATCTGGTTACCATCAAGTAAGAATAAAAGAGGAATATATTCATAAGAAAACCTTCAAAACAAGGTATGGACACTATGAATTTGTAGTGGTACCATTAGGCCTCACAAATGCACCAGCTACATTTCTGACAAGCATACTTGGTTTCCATTAATCAAATCAGAGATTACAATAGTGACAACCTCTTTCGGCATGTCTACGAACAGGAGAAACCGAGTCCTCCACCTGGGCCTCCACCACCCCAATCCTCCATCTCTCGATAGCAAGCTCAGAAAGCAAAGGCAAGCTTGGGAAGAACACAAAGTGCTCCAAAGGGACAAAGGGATGCAGAATCAAGTATAATCAAACTGAGGCAACAATGGACTATAGTTTCTTTTCTCTTCAATTCCCTCTCTTCAACGTATCCAAGGGGTTCCTTTTATAGCACTCCAAAATGGTAATGGAAGGTCGAATTCGAGTGCTCTTAAGGAATATGGAAGGCCAAGAGTTAGGATCTTTGGACTCATATGAGGAAAACTCCAAAAATATTTTGACTTATGCACACATCACGATGTAGGCGGGTTTGAGGTCAAAATTCATGTGTACACTCGATTATGGCCTTAAAAGTCACATACAACAATAAACAGGTTTTTCTCAGGGATGATCTTGGAACATCAAGGTAGAATATAAGTCCATGGGGTCTAAAGAGTCTGCAGAGGGACAATGAAGGCCATAAATATCTGATCAACCATGTGTGGTAAAATCATCTATAACACTAAGTATTGCTATGATCTTAACAAAAGCAAACATGATTACCATAAAGCATGGAAGGACAAGAAGAATGATAAGTTTGACCAAAGGAAGAAAGTTTTGAAACCCTATCACTTCCCAAATCAGCAAAGGAAACTGTCATAAGCTATGACTAAGCCATCTAGAATGATGCGAGAAAATACAAGAGATCCAAGGATCCAAGAGAACCACTCCAATTTTAAGGATGTGGAGGAAACCATATGTGCAGGAACTGTTCGCATGAGAATGGGTATGTAAGGAATCATCACAACATCAAAGGAGTTGAAATAGTAGGTCAAGTAGAAAGGACTGTCCATAGAATTTATGCAACCCTAGAGGAGCTCCGAGAAGATCACTAGTCAACGGTGGTTGAAGTTGAAGGTAAGATTGTTGAGCAATCTGTTTCTATTTTGATTGACCCTAGATCTACTCACAGTTATATCACTCATAAAATTGTTGAGATTTTTGCTTTTAAGAAATTAAAGCATATCAAATAATGGTTAGTTCAACTAGCCACTGGAACCAAGAAAAAAGTTAGTGAAGTGGTATAAATATGTCCATTAGTCATGGATGGGTTAGTCACCTATGCAAACTTGAATGTTCTACCACTTGGTTCCTGTGATATTCTCATTGGAATGGATTGGTTAGAAGTGCACAGAGTTAAGCTTGAATCTTACAATAAGACTTGTGAATGTGTGGATGAAGAAGGAAACCCAAGGGTTGTAAGAGGCATTCCAAAAGTGATTTTTTTTAGGAAGATTTCAGCAATGCAGCTGAAGAAGTTATGTAGGAAAGATTGTAGATTGTATGCAGCCCATGTTTTGGATGAAGCAAAGAATGAAACTCCCAGGTTGGAGGATTTTCATGTATTGCAAGAATTCAAGGATGTTTTCCCTGATGAAATTCCAGGACTTCCTCCAAAGAGATACATTGGCTTTAAAATTGATCTTGTTCCTGGATCCACACTAGTGTCCCAGACACCCTATAGGATGAGCACACCAGAATTGGTAGAGCTTAAAATGTAGCTGCAAGAGTTGTTGGAGAAAAAGTGTATTAAGCAAAGTGTGTCCCTGTGGGGAGCACCAGTTCTGTTTGTGAAAAAGAAAGATGGGACACTCAGGTTATGTATTGGTTACAGACAGTTAAACAAGGTTACTATGAAGAATAAATACCCTTTTCCTAGAATTGATGACTTCTTTGATCAAATGAGAGGAGCAAAAATGTTTTCCAAGATTGACTTGAGGTATGGTTACCATCAGGTAAGAATAAAAGAGGAAGATATTCATAAGACAACCTTTAGAACAAGGTATGGACACTATGAATTTTTAGTGGTACCATCTGGCCTCACAAATGCACCAACTACATTTATGTGTCTCATAAATAGTGTTTTTTAGTGTTTTTAGAAGTATCTAGACAAGTTTTATATTGTCTTCCTAGATGACATTCTTATTTATTCTAAGAATGAAGAATATCATGAGGAACATTTGAGGCTGACATTGCAATTCCTAAGGGAGCATAAGCTGTATGAAAAATTTAGCAATTGTGACTTTTATAAAGATAAAATTCATTATTTGGGTCACATTATCTCAGATGAAGGAATATATGTGGACCCTGAGAAGATTGAGGCCATTATGAATTGGCCAACCCCAAGAAATGTGACAGATGTGAGATCTTTGATGGGACTTGCAGGATACTATAGGAGGTTCATTGAAGGATTCTCCAAGGTCGCATATTCAATCACTTCTTTGCAAAAGAAGGGGATAAAGTTTGAATGGACACCAAGATGTGAAGAAAGCTTCCAGTAGTTGAATAATCTTCACACAAGTGCAACAATTTTAAATATTGCAGACCCAGAAAAAGACTTTGTGGTGTGTACTAATCCATGTAATCAAGAACTTGGAGGAGTTCTTATGTGAGACAACCACATGGTATGCTATGAGTCAAGAAATCTGAAGAAACATTAGAATAACTATGCTACTCATGATTTAGAACTTGGAGCCATAGTACATGCTCTCAATATGTGGAGACATTACTTAATGGGAAGAAAAATTTGGCTAAGGATAGACCATTGTGGTTTGAAATACTTGTTTGATCAGCCAACGTTAAATGCTAGGCAAGCTAGATGGTTGGAATTTTTGTGTGAATTTGATTTTGAAATCAAACACATTAAAGGAAAAGAAAACAAGGTGGATGTTGAACTCAGAGGGAAAGTTGATGAAATTCATGTGGCATCTCTTAGTACTTTCCAACCAGATTTGAGACAGGAGATTATTAATCATACTGCTGAGGATGGAATGTATGTGCAGATAAAGGACAAGTTGCAGCAGCAAAGCCTTGAAAAGAAGTATGAGAGATATAAAGTGGAAGAAGATGAACTTATTACTTATAAAAACATTATTTATATTTCAAATGTATAAGACTTGAGGAGAATTGTTATGGATTAGATCCATCAAGATCCATAGTCTGGTCACCCAGGATATCAAATAACAATTGATACAGCTAGAAAGCAGTATTTTTGGCTAGGAATGAAAAATGACATTGCTGAGTGTATTATTAAATGCATGAAATGCCACTAGGTGAAGGTTGAGAGTCAACACCCTGAAGGTTTATTGCAACCTTTTCCAGTTCCAGAATGGAAATGGGAAGTCATTTCCATGGATTTTATTATAGGATTTTCAATAACTCTTAGATAACATGATTCCATCATGGTTGTGGTGGACAAGTTGAAAAAGGCATCACATTTTATACCAGTCAAGTCCACGTAGAAGGCTGATGCCATTGCAAAAATATTCATGAAGGAGATTTTTAGATTGCATGGATTTCCTAAGGTGTTAGTTTCTGACAAGGATACCAAGTTTAATTCTAATTTTTGGAAGGGCCTGTTTGCATATTTGGGTACAAAGTTGAAATTTAGCACCGCTTACCATCCTCGGACTAATGTAAAAACAAAGAAAGTGAATTAGGTGCTTGAAGACATGCTTTGCATGTATGTGATGGGCAAACCAACCAAGTAGGAGGATTATTTACACTTGGTAGATTTTTCCTATAATAATGGAAAACAAACATCATTGGGAATGAGTCCATATGAAGCTTTGTATGGAAGAAGGTGTAGGACACCAGTGACCTGGGATAATCTAGTGAACATGATTGTGCTTGGTTTAGAACTTCTCAAGGAAATGGAGCAAGAGGTTGCAAATATCAGGCAGAACCTGAAAGCAGCCCAAGACAGAGAGAAAAGCTATGCAGATAAGCATAGAGTGCATAGAGAGTTCAGTTTTGGGGATCATGTTTACCTTAGAGTGAATCCAAGAAAGAGTTCCTTGATATTGTGGGCCTTTTGAAGTGCTTGAAAGAGTAGGGCCAGTTGCATATAGACTTACATTTCCTACTAGCACTAGAGCTCATAATTTTTTTCATGTTTCTTTGCTTAAGAAATATGTACATGACCCTAACCATGTGATAAATTGATACGTGATTCAGATGGAACCTAAGCAAGAGTTCCAAATCGAGCCATTGTGCATCCTTGACAAGAAGGTCATTGTGCTCCAAAACCGAGCCATTGGATAGGTAAGGGTGAACTAGAAGCACTATGGCCATGATGAGGCTACGTGGGAGATGGAGGATTCCACGCGATAGAAACATCCATTTTTGTTCAATTTTGCAGAGCACTAAGGATAGTGCTAATGTTGGGGGAGGGGAATGTAACACCCTGGTTTTGAACCCATGGTATTAAAATTGTACATGATGTAAATATTGTATTAAATCATGGCAAGGAGCTCAAGGACAAGGCCCTTCCATTGATTTGGTGTTTTATGTATCGAGGATAAAAGTTGATGCCAATGGTTAAAGTGCTAAGTTAGGAACAATATATTTTGAGATATCATATAAATATGAAATTTAATAAAATACCACAACTAGTTATGCACTGCAACGAAGGAGACAAGGGCATGATTTACGAAGGAATAGGGAGGGAAGTTGGTCAAACCCCTAAAAAATAGGGTGAGGCTAGATTTCGATGGGAGAACTCGTAAACCCTCAACTACCTTTTTGTCCTTTGCACTCAATCATTCAATTCTTCCAGAAGAGAGGTTGAGGTAGTTAATGCCTTGGGCAGAGCAGGGCATGGCAGTCGATTTCATGATTGAGCCATCCTATAGTCTGAGCAAACCTACATCCTAGGGGAAGCCGTATTCTTTCTTCTGAAGCAAGTAAGCACGTGAATGCATGCCCAACCCATCATTCCCGAGTCGCCCATAACATTTTAATCATTCTTCCATTCCATGATTCATTATTCACTATCCTGAGTAGCAGGACGAGTTGTTTAGCAGTGTTCTCCTATGTTTCAGAGTGGTATGGGACCTTGGTTGTTTGTGTTATAGAGTGGATCCCTGTGTTGATGTGTCTCCTTGTGGTTTGTTGTTATGTGTACCCCGGTTTGGGTCTGAACTGTAGGAAACACTTAGGAGTGGAAGAGGTGCCAAATTAACTTGATGAACCTAATGAAGAGAGAGACCTCACAAAAGGATAATAGTGGTTGGTGAATCTTTCATGCACATCTTGAAGAGCACTGGAAGGGAAGGTATAGCCCAAGGGACTGTGTAGCAGAGAAGGGGATACTTCCTTGTGTTGGTTGTGTAGGTATTGTGGATTCCAGGCCAGATAGATCTTGTGGAGGTGTCCCTAGCTCTGTGAATGAACCACTAGCTTAGCCATTATACCTTTCCACTGCCTTAGCATCTTGATAAGCCAAAACATAGATTGGCTTGGCTGAAAAAATGATAAACCTAATGGTGTATTGGCTTGGATGGGAAGCTTGATAAACCCAATCGTATATTGGCTTGGATGAGCAAACTGATAAACCCAACGATATGTTGGCTTGGATGTGTCTTGATTTGGATTTGAACTTGTGTGATCCCTCCCTGTACATCCTGATAAAACTAAGTGTTAGCTGGCTTGGATGAGTATCCTGATAAACCCAACAGTGAGATGGCTTAGCTAAGTAGCCTAATAAACCCATATGTTAGTTGGCATGGTTGGTCCTTAATGTGAATGTTGTCTTAACCACCTACATCCTAATAAACCCAACTGTTATTTGGATTGGCTTGAGTAGCATGATAAACCTAAAAGTACATTGGCTTGTTTGTGTGCAGCCTGATAAACCCAATTGTGTATCAGCTTGGATGGGCAGTCTGATAAACCCAACTGTAGGTTGGATTGAATTTGTTTGATATGTTCTAGCTATGCATGCACCTGATGTTCCCTAGTTCCTTGTAGAAATCATTCCCAACTTGGGGGTGGCAGTTGTGTTGAGAGATTGATGAACACAACTAGCCTATGGTTGGGTGGAACGTCGCGACGACATAGCTAGTTGTGGGACAAGTTCATCTTCAAGATAAGTATTCTTTGTCGTATTATTTCCAGAATGTATTTTCTTAGGAATGTGCTGATTATGTTGAATGCTTATTGAAGATTTAAGTAGAATTTGCTGTTGTTAATTGTCCCTATGTTTTGCATATGTTTATGCCTTGTATTTTCCACTGCACTCTGCTTATGTTCATGGAGGCTAGAAGCATGGTTACATGGTAAAAAATGCAACTATCTTAAGGAAAAATGCTGGTTTCTGTACCCCAGAGTTCGCCTGCGGAAGGCAGAAGATGGGAGGCGGAAAGAGAAGTTGAAACCCGACAGAATGTTGGTTTTCCACAACCCAGAATCCGCTTGTGGAAGGCAGAATACAGAAGTGGAAAAGTGTCGAAAATTCTAAGGTAAAGTGTATGTTTCCGCACCTTGGAGTCTACAGTGGAAGGCAGAAGGCGAGAGGCAGGAATCAGAAAGAGAAATGAATCCAAGTGTTGGTTTTTCGTGCTCCAGAGTCTACCTATGGAAAGAGAAAGGTAGAAAGCGTAAGGTGAACAAATGAAGGTGTCGCATGTTAAGTTTCTGATTCCCACAGTCCGCAGCGGAAGGTGGAAAGGTGAAATGTGGAAGGAGGAAAGGTAGATAAATGATTCTATCACATGTTGAGTTTTCATTTCCCACACTCCATAGCAGAAGGCGGAAATGTGGATGAATGACTCCGTCGTATATTAAGTTTATGATTCCCAAACTCCGCAGTGGAAGGCGGAATATGGAAAGCAGAAAGGCAGGAAATCATAGTGGCGATTTTTAAAATTCCATTTACTGCAAGCTGCATTGAGGAATGCGGAGGGCGAAAGGCGGAAAGGACAGGTTCAGTGCAAAAAAGGTTTTTCTAGTCATGGAATGGATCTGCGAGCTGCGGAACGACGGTTACAGTGGTTTTCAAGCCGAAGAATGAATGTCAAAGGATGAGCATGGCCCATGACTATGTTTAAAGAGATAGTAAGGATAAATTTTAAATTACTATGCATATCAATTAAGTGTATGGGCACTTGGGTACATGGACATCGTGGTATCAGAGCAAGCAGTAATTTCGCATTCCTCCCTTATATGTTGATGTAGAGGGGAGGGGACGTGACAACCTGTAGAAACTCAATCAAATGGGGTGGATTGGATCCAACAGGTGTTACCTGTGTAATAATGAGGCTGAGTCAGTGGACCATTTATTTGTGGGGTGCACTTTCTCTCGGGAAATTAGAAATAATGCGGTTGTTTCTTTGGGTGTGACATTGAGATGGGAGGCATCTTCACTTTAGGACAACCTGCTTCATTGGTTTAAACATGTGCATAAATTTTTATTTCTTCCCATCGTCTGCATTTGGAAAATTTGGAATGCTTACAATGGTTGTATCTTTGAGGAGAAGAGACCTATTTATAATAGTGTGTGTTATGGCATCATAGGTCTTCTGAAAGACTATCCTATTGAATGTCAACTTAAGGCTCCTCAAGTTATTGGACCGACATCGATTTTTTCACATGCAACTGGTTTCTTTGATGTGGTTGTGGCTCATGGCACTGGTGGTGCTGACATTATCTTATTGACCAACCATCAACATTACATCCATATGGGGCAGGGTTGTAAGGATATCACTAACACACATGTTGAATTTCTTGTGCTCTAAACTCTACTACATGTTGTTGCTATTATAGGGCTTCTGAAGTTGAATATCCTTGGAGACTCCAAATTTATCATTAATTAGGTAAATTATGACTCTCAACTTTTAGTCTTGGATCTTGATCACTGGTGTGCTCACATAAAAGAATTAAAGAGATTCTTCCTTTCCCTCAATTTTCAACATGTTTATAGGGAATATAATCATATAGCTGACAGATTATCAAAGGAGGCGTTGAATTTAGACAATGGGTGTCTAACTTTTTCAGAATTTATGGAACGAGAGTTGATCCACGATGGCTCTCAATAGATTTTTAATTGACTACTCTATATTTCCATGTCTTGTGATTCCCCCGGTGGTCTATTTTTTGTTATATTCACTATATTGAAGAGGAGGGGGCTCACAACCTTTTTGGAGATAAAGACTTTGGATATTTTGGGAGTTCATAGTATATTTTGGTATTAATGTGAACTTGGGGCTAGTAACACTATAAACTGTATGTTTTTTTTCTCTAAGCACACTTTGTATTGATGGAGATTGGTACTTTGTATCGTTGAATTGTAACCTGTTACCTTTGATTCAATGAAATATCAAGGAAGTGCTATTTTCTGTTTAAAAAAAGTTATGATTTTAATTTATGATGACTAGACGTCAATAAATTTATTTTTAATTTTTAATTAAAATGTTGATTTACTATTTAATACAAACTTTGAGTTTTATAGTTTATAAAACTTCTTAATCTAGAAAGTTTTTTGTGAGAATATAGTAAATTTTTTTGGGGTGAAATCCAAGTTTTAAAGTGTTGAAATTGTGTTTTGAATATATAGATAAAGCCAACACCTTCAAAAATACCTGTGGTACTCACATTATGCAATTTCCACAAATAATATCAATGATTCTAAGATTTTTTTTAAATCTCCAACCATATTCTAGTGTAAAATATAGCTAAAAATAGTTTAAAACATAGAATATTTAAACTACTCCATTAAAAAAGTATTGTTAATTATTTTTATTTAATATCTAATTTTTTTTTTTCTATTTTCGTCATTTTATTAAATAATTTTTTATTAAACCAAAATTCAATAAATCCACATATTTACCACTACTCAATACAATGCAATATCTACAATACGATGATCAAAGTTCCATTAATGTACATTAATCAAAATTTCACCATAAATACCATTTGTGGTGTTGTAAACAGCTACACAAAATTTCATAAACACTTTCAAACCTTGTTCGACTAAAATTTAAGAAAACCCTATCTACCACTCATTTTCTAAGAAACATATACAATTATATTCCATTTATAAAATATTAGAAAGAATAAAAAAGAAACCCTATCGACCACTCATTATATTTTATTATGATATCTGGTACATTATGTTTCATTTATATAATATTAGAAAGAAGAAAAAGGAGTAATGCTTGAGTCAGAAATATTTTATAACTAAAACAAAAAGTACCTATGATGTGTCAAAAGTCATATATAACACACAAAAGTATATATTAAGAGCATGAGTGGGCCTAGTGGTTAAAAGTATGTGTTTCCTTTTAGGAGGTCACGGGTTCAAATCCAGAGGGGTAGTATAGGGATCCCTTGTCCCACAAACAAGGGGGTCTCATACACCAATTTGGCAGTGACCTTAAAAATAGATTATTATTAATATTATTATTATATAATTTAATATTAATTAAATACCAAATGAAATAAAATAAAAGTGCGTTCCTTCCGCCGTCAACCCACAGCACCCAGCACACGCGGAGTCGCCCCTTTAATGGGTAGACAATGAGAGATAAAGGGGAACATAGTCAGCATTTACTTTGTTTCTTTATTAATCGAAAAATTATGAGGCTAACCAGCAAGCTGTGGCCCAATCTTGGCCTCCTGGCCACAATATAATTCATCGATTGGACATCTGATTAAAATAATATCCGTATAGATGTTTCTATCCGTCAACTTCACACAAAAAAAATTAAAATCATGACATGTGGAAAGATGAGAAGATCTGAACATGGATAGACAGGGACATATAGCCAGCCCAAGCTAAAGGAGGCAGATTTTCTTCTCTCAATGGAGAAAATTATCTGAAAATTATCTGACCTGCAGCAGCTCATTTCTAAACAGACGATAATTTGACGATTTCATAGTTTGTGGTTCGAATTGGTTTTTTTAATTCAAATGTTTATGTAAATCAAATTGTTTTTTTAAATGTAGAAACAGATTCAGCATTATCATAAATTTTTGGGGCAACCAAATCATGTAAGTTTAATCTTTGTTATGTGGAATTCCTAGAAATTCATCTAAAAACATTACCCGAAAAACAAAAAAACAGTAAAAAGATGTAGCCTCTTTAAGATATACCATTAATACTACAGCATAGCTGTTGCAGGTAGTTGGGCCTACAACAACTCTGCCGTTACATTAAATGAGCTGCCACATACTGAATACTGATCACCATCCTCATGGATTTCTGTAGCAAACAAAAATAGGTGGTTTTTTTAGCTACAAACATAGACAAATATGGTGATCAATATCTAGTATATAACAACTTATTTAATATTACTGCAGAGTTGCTGTAAACCCTTGAATCTCAAGCTACTTGAAGTCCGACTGTCAACAACAACTCAGCTCTACAAACTGCTGCATGCTAAATAATTTTAGCCTACAAGCATGGCATCTATCCTTGTCATCTATAGTACAACACCCTCTAATTCGGAGAACAATATTCAACATGTAGTAGAGTAATAAATGCTACCGCCGCAGCACTATGGGCAGTTAGATCTTAACCTGTTTGAGATCCAACTACCCACACTGTTGGGGCAGCATTTATTACTCTGCTGCATGTAAAATATTTTTGGCCTTTAATTCTCACAAACACAGGTTAAGTTGGTAAGAAAGAATATGCGTAACACTAATAATGGACGATACAACGTCTGCCCATTTGTCACATGACGATGTCCTTGCATCATCCGTGCTGATTAAGTCTTAAAGGTCAGTGACTCAGTATATTATTTAAGCGTTAGCTTTCTACCTGACCATTTGCACCGATCGGACGACCCAGCTCGTGTGAGCTGTCACATCCGACATTGCCGATCATCTGATCGATGCAAATGGTTGGGTGAAAAGCTAACGCCTATTATTTAGAAGTAGTAGAACAATTATATGAGTTTGGCAGACTATTGAGTGGAGAGTTGGCACAAGAAGTATAAATAAAAAAGACATAGGTATGGGCAGTTGGCAACTTGGCACTGTAGGCAGTGAATGACTTCAGAGCTTGTCTTTGCAACAAGTTATTTCAGCAAACTGTGCTGTCAAAGAAGCTTGTACTAGAGACAGAGAAAACATGGTGAGCTCTTTCTTTCTTTCATGTGTATGTGCGCACATTATGAGGCCGTGGAGCGTTCCTCAGCGAGTAAGAACCGAGTATTGGATGTTGGTCTCTCTGTCACTGTGTACCGTCCAATTGTGAAGATCATTTATCTTTCTCATTTTCATTATTCTCAATTGAAGGAATGAATGAGCTGAGTATCACTGTCGAGAAAGCTTACATTTGTCCAGCTCATTTGTCTCTTTTTCATTTTCCATCAATGAACGAACAAGAGAATGAACGCACTCCAGGCGAACTATGTCATTTCATGAATCCATCTCATGTCATTTCATGTAATGTACAAAAGATCAATTATAATTTTCTTTAACAAAGTTAGTAGGATAGCGAGCCAAGTAATCCTTGTCGGTTAAAGAAGAGTGAAATTAAACTTTTTATCAAAATTTTCCAAATTAAAATTTAGTTAAAAGTGTTGGTATTGTAATTTGAAGTGACTTAAAAGGGTTGGTATTTTAATTTTTAAATTACTATAATTGAATAATTATATTTTTTTATCTGGGATTTGGGGTGGACTAGTGTTTATGTTTTTTCATCTATTGACTAAGATAGGATGACACAAGTGTATTGTCTATATTGATTATATGGAAGTAGTTCAAAAATTCGAAATAAACAACTATAAAAAATGGAGCATAAAAAATCATTGGTAGCTAGTTGATGAATGGATAATTGTTAGCAATGAATAGATAACTTGTAGTTGATGAAAAGAATAAGCAACACTTCATGAAAGATAACAAGAAAGAATGTGATATAAAAAGAAAAATGATATAAAAAATAATTGATAAATGAATAACAATAAGAATGTAGGTGATAACATATAGAAGGCATGGATAACTCACAATTGAATCCCTTTAACTAAAAGAATATAAAGATTAAAACAAAAATTCCAAATTATCTTTCATTTCATAACTATCTCTTAACCATTACATCTCTATCAACATGATCCAACCACAAATTATATAAATATAAATATTATGATTTTAAATTATTAAAATTGTATGATCAAAATACTATAATATTAAATTCCCCTTAAAAATTCTCAAAACAATCCAAAGATAAGTTGTTACGCATCTCCTAAAATTTTGAACTTAATACTACATAGCTCGTAGTTTCGTGGAATTCAATTTTATTTTCTACTAGGTCCTCTAGTGCAACGGTTCCATATATAAACAATTATCCGAAAGAGGACCACATTCTCACGGAATTCATGATATCATGAAGTTTGCGATGTTGCTAAAACTTTTTATTTTTATCCATCTTCTAGTCTTTTTTCCATGGAAAAAGACGATACTTGATTTAAGTATTAAGTTTGATTTAAGTATTAAGTATTAGTACCGAGGAGAAAAAAAAAGGTGGACCATAAGAAAAATGGTCGGAAGTGCAGATCCAAATTAAATAGATTAGTCACCTAAAAAGAAAAAATGTAGTTCACAACTATATACCCAACTTCAAGAACGAAGAGAAGGGCTAGTCAATAAAACACAAGTACAAAAAATAGGCCAAATAAAATAGCAAAATAGCTTTGCCAATCAAACAAAGGCCACCCGCTGGCCATCTTCCGAGACCAGTGAACCCTTCGACCATCTTCAACATTAAGAGCCCGTTTGGATAAATAATCATCCCGATGATTCCGCTCCCTGAATATATAAGAAAAGGAAATGCCATCAAACCTTTCAATCAGCATCTGGATACGTTTCAACCAAGGATCCAGATGGAGGAGTTTAATCCTATGTAAGCCTATGGTCCAGTCAATGATGATCTTGGAGTCAACGTAAATATGGATCCCATCTAAACTAAGATCAAGAGTGAACTGTAGAAGAATCCACAGAGAGAGGAGCTCCCCCTTAGTATTTGTGCTAGGATTACAATTCATCCATAATTTATAGAAACTGTGATATTCCAACCGAAGAATAGCCCCAACACCACAAAGATTGGATCCCTCCTGGGATGCCCCGTCAAATAAGCCCAAAAGACTACGTGCAGGTCGTGAAAAGACCATTGGGACCCGAAGGACTTTCCGAATGCTGCAACAAGTGGAAAGATCCCCACCAGATTCTACAAATGCCTTCAGTCCTTTTAAACATGTAGCATAAATGTTTGGCATAGAGCCCTAAAAAATTTGATTATTCCTGCAAAGCCATATTTTCCACATAATGAAGCATGGAAAAGTCAACCAAAATGGATATTTCTTTTTCCAGTTCATGAAACAAGTCGATAGAGTCCCACTGCGGCATGGAGTGTCAACATTTATCAATTTCCCAGCAACTTGCCAAATAGACTGGCAAAAACTACACGAGACAAATAATGTTGGAGACATTTACCACCATACACACTCATTTTGGTTAATTTGTCCTAGTTAAACCACTATCCTAAGTTTTATTGACTTAATTGACATCAGAGGAGCACTAGATGACATCAGCATGAGCACACCCACACCTACCTTCAGTCAAGGAGGCTAACTTATCCTTCTCCTACATTTGGGGAGGCTAACTGGAGCACTCCGGGGGTGATCTGAGTGTCATTAATGCCCCATATTGCTAACTAATGGTTACAATCAGTTAAACAGAGCAGTGAAGGTGCCTTCCTTCATTAAATTGATTATTTATTGATTATTTAATGAACTAGAGTCAACAGGGGCGCCTCCAACCACTTCTGATGGTCAGTTACACTTCAGTTAACCTCATCGGGGTTCATTGGAGTCATTGATGCGGTACCACTTGTTGGTTGGCTTGCAGTGACATGTGTCTGAGCTACTTTCAGTTAGACTCAGTCATTTATTGCACTTCGACTTCAGTTAGGGCTCAGTTGAGTCAATTAGGGTTTTGATCAGTGGTTAACTTGAGTGTTGACTGTGGCTTACATTCAGTTAAGCTAGACCCACTCAATCAATTCGAATGACCTCCTTGGGAATTCGAATTGCTTTGTCATTCATGCTTACAATATGATCATTGTATTGTATTACTCATTCTTTATTGATTATATAGAGCGGATGCTCATTTGGTAGCACAATTATACCATTTTCATGCCTTATTGTCTGAAATCTCTTATGAGACTGTGTTTTAGTCCCTAGATTATCGTGACAGATTAATATGGTATCAGAGCTTATGACAGGACGAAGCTCAGATCTCTCAAAAACAAGGTTTTTGACAGATCTTGCATGAAAATTGAGCAATAGCTCAAAAATCCAGCATTGCACCAGAAGCCAAGGCTTACCACTTAATACCCCAAGTAAGGAAATTGTTGATCAAGCTTGCTTGATTGACTATGTTGGGTGTGATGAAAGCCTAAAATGTGTAGGCTGTTCGACCTTACGGTGCCCTTTTTGTTGCGATTTTCAGGTTTTTGATAGGTGAAAGCATTTGCTCCAGCAGATTCAGATGGCTTCTTCCGTAGAACTCCTCACTCTGTTCAATTTCCACTCATGGAAAGGAGACATGGAGATCCAGCTACATGCCAGAGGACTCTATAGGGTCACTATGGACACTGAAGAAGAGCCTTCTTCTGTGACAGACAAAGCTAGATTCTTGAACAAGAAGGATGAAGCATTTGGATTCTTATGCCTCTTTGTTTCCCGGGATCTTCTTTTCCATCTTTCGGGATTGAAGACTCCAAAGGAAATCTGGGACAAATTGGAAACCCTGTATGGAAAGTAGGATGATTTGAGAGTATACCAGCTTGAGAATGAGTTGATGTCTCTCCAACCTTCCAATTTTGAGACCTTGAATTACTTTTTCACAAAGTTCAAGCACATTGTCTTACTGTTGAAGTAATGCAAAGTGGAGAAGGAGGATGATCAGCTCATCCTTGCCATACTCTCCAAACTTGGAGCTGATTATTTAGTTTTTGTCTCTACATTCCATGCGGGGAAGCTCACAACCCCTGGATGGAAGATTCCTACAATCAATGCCTTCATTGATTCCCTAACAAGTGAACATGATAAGCTTGTCCAGATGGGTATCATCAGATCCTTCCGTGATCAAGCCCTCCATGTCTCGGGGCCCAAATATCTGAAGGGTAAAGGAAAGTAGTAGAAGAATCCAAAAACTAAATTCGAAGATCCTAAGCCTAAAGTTGAAAACCAACAGCATGATGAGTCTTTAGGCTCAAAGAAGAACAAAGGAAAATGGCATCATGGAAAGGAAAAAGTCAAGTGTTCATACTGTGGGAGGGGCTTACACCCTGAACATGCCTGTATGAAGAAGAAACTTGATGAAGCTACCTCTCTCCTTGAGAGAAATCACATCAATCTTTTGGAAAGATTTCAGAGGAGAGATCAACAAGATCAGGAACCACATCATGAAAGAGGTCATGCCCTCATGGAAAGCACTTTGAAGTCCAAAGGACTCTTGGTTGATTCTAGAGCTTCAAACCACATGTTGGCTGAAAGAGACTCCTTCTCATCTTTGGAGACCGGCAAATTGATCCCCATCCACATGGGAGATAACTCCACCATCATTTCAGAAGGACAAGGTACTATTGATCTTGAAAATGGCTATGTTTCAAATGTTTTGTATGTACTATCTCTAGCATCAAATCTCCTTAGTGTCTATCAGATGACACATACAAGAGTTCCTAAGAGAGTATCCTTCAGCCCTAATGATTTTGAGATAACGAAACTTGCATCCGGGAAACTTGTTGCAAAAGGCCTTGCAAACCATCATGCAAAAGCCTATGAGTTTTCCCACTTTGTGGTGGATGCAAAACCCCACCGCACTGCTGAATCATGGAAATGAAGTTAGTAGACTGTGGCATGAGAGTTTTGGCCATCTCAATTTCAAATACTTGCAGAAATTACAGAAAAAATCCTTGGTTGAAGGCCTCCCGGTCATCAAGGCAACCACTAGAATTTGCAAGGGTTGTGTTGTTGGAAAGCACCCCGAGCACAAGTTCGATCGAGGGAAGGCAAACCGAGCTACATGCATCTTGGGGATGATACATTCTGATATTAGCGGTCCCATGCCTATCACATCCATGAATGGATCAAGGTATCTTCTGACTTTTATTGATTATTTTTCTAGGTACACATGGGTCTTCTTTCTCAAAAAGAAGTCTGAAGTATGTGAAAAATTCATTGAACTGAAGGCCTTAATAAAAAATGCATCTGGCCTAAAGATCAAGATATTGAGATTTGATAATGGTGGGGAGTATGTCAGTAATGAGTTGCTGCACATATGCTCCCAAAGTGGTATTCAGGTCCAACATTCATTTCCCTACACTCCCCAACAAAACGGTGTAGCAGAAAGGAAGAATCGGTCTCTCAAAGAGATGACCACCTGTATGTTGGAATCGAAGAAGTTGGCTGCAAATTTGTTAGCAGAAGCCATGAATGCTTGCAGCATACATTCATAACAGAGTGCCACACTCATCAGTGAAAGGGAAGACTCCTTTTGAAGCATACTTCAGACACAAGCCGGATGTGTCGAACCTGCAGGTGTTTGGGTCCACTGCATGGGTTCGAATTCCACTTGACAAAAGGAGGGATTTGCAACCGCAAAGCATATAATGTATGTTTATTGGGTATACTAATGAATCAAAAGGTTTCAATCTGCTGAATATAAAAAAAATAGATTATCATCGAAAGGAGTGTCAAGTTTGATGAGCCTCTTCAGGAAGTGGAACTAGTGAAGGAGAAAACTGCTGAATTTCCTTCCTATTCTACTAAATATTTGGATGATGAAATTGGGGGTGATGACCCTGATTTAGATCCTCTGATTTATGATATTAGTGTACAATAAAAATTAGATGCTGAATCAGAACCTGAAGTACAAAATCATCTCCCAACATGGGCTCGACAGATGCTCTCATCCGCAGGAGATAACATTGGAAATCAGGATGATCCAAGGAGAACACGGTCTGATTTCCAAAGAGAAGGTATTGCGCTCTCTTGTCCTGAATATTTGCTGTCCAAAACTTGTTATTTAATGATAATTTCAGACCCAAAGTCCTACTACCATGCTCGGAAGGATCCAATATGACAAGTTGCCATGGATGAAGAGATGAATTCTCTTCAGGAAAACACTACTTGGGAGCTAGTTTCTCTTCCTCCGGGAAGGAAATTGGTTCAATGCAAGTGGGTGTTTTGGACCAAGGTTGCTGCATATGGAAGAACCTACAAATATAAGGCAAGTCTGGTGGAAAAATATTTCTCCCAAGTCCAAGTTGTGGACTACCATGAGACTTTTGCATCGATTGCAAAAATGGACTCCATCCGCCTAGTTTTGGCAATTTTAGCATCTAAGCACTGGAAAGTGCATCATATGGATGTTAAATCAGCCTTTCTGCATGGATATCTTCATGAGGAGATAAACATGAAGCAACTTGAGGGCTACATCTCTTATCCATCTTTGGTTTGCAAGCTAAAGAAGTCACTATACAAGTTAAAACAAGCCCCAAGAGAGTGGTATTCCAAGATGGATGGCTTCCTTCTCTTGCAAAACTTCCAAAGGTGTAGATCAGATACAAATGTGTATATACAATAGTATGATGGTCATTTGATTATTATTTTTTTATATTTTGATGACTTATTGATCACAAGTAGCACACTTTCTTCTATTTCAGTCATCAAAACTGCTCTCCACAATGCATTTGAAATGAGCGATTTGGGGCTCTTAAAAACATTTTTGGGGCTCGAAATTGAGCAAAATTATGATGGGATAATGGTCACTCAGTATAAATACATATCAGACCTGTTAGTCAAGTTTAACATGGATAAATGTAGGCCTTCACCATTACCTTTCCTTTCAGGGATCAGCCTTGAAGAAGGAAAAAGCACACCTCCCATGGACTGCACTATTTATCGACAATTGATTGGTAGCTTGTTGTACTTGACACATTCTCGGCCTGATATATGTTATGCCATGAATGTTGTATCAAGATACATGCAACAGCCCCATGATCTTCATTGGAAGGCAGCCAAGAGGATCCTCCAGTACATTCAGGGAACCAGGACCAATGACATTCACTATGTTGCAGACTCCAAGCTAGATCTGGTTGGATACACAGATTCTGATTGGGCAGGTGATTCTATTGATTGAAACTCTACTTCTAGATATGTCTTCATGTTTGGTGGTGGCCCCATTTGTTGGTCTAGAAAAAAGTAGGCCACCATAGCATTATCTTCAGCAGAGGCTGAGTATCGAGGAGCGGTGAATGCTTGCATCCAAGCAGTTTGGTTGCAAGGCATTCTTTCAAAGTTTGATATTGGTAGTACTTTTTCCACTTTCCTCTTTTGTGACAATCAAAGTGCTATTAAGATATCCACAGATCCAATTACCAGGTAGAGGACCAAGCATGTAGAGATGCACATGCACTATATCAGGGAGCTAGTGCATGACAGGGCCATCATTCTGCAATACTGCCCAACTGATGAGCAGATTGCAGACATCTTCACCAAGAGATTTTTAGAAAAGAAGTTCACTTACCTCCGTTCACTGTTGGGGGTGAGTTCATCAGGGTGATCCTACTACTTTCAGTGTTCAGCTTTAGGGGGGGGTTTTCCCATTGGGTTTTCCCTCTTTTCCTCTCTTAGTTTGTTTTTTAGCATTGTTTGAGTTTCAATATTGTACATGGTGACCTATGGCCTTAGTTGTCAGGGCCCTAGCATTCTTATGCATTTTATGTGTTCTAATCTTTCTGAGTATAGCTTAAGGGGGGGTGTTGGAGACATTTACAACCATACACACTCATTTTGGTCAATTTGGCCTAGTTAAACCACTATCCTAAGTTTTATTGACTTAATTGACATCATAGGAGCACTAGATGACATCAACATGAGCACACCCACTCCTATCTTCAGTCAAGGAGGCTAACTTAGCCTTCTCCTTCATTTGGGGAGGCTAACTAGAGAACTCCGGCGGTGATCTAAGTGTCATTAATGCCCCATATTGTGAACTGATGCTTACAATTAGTTAAACAAAGCAGTGAAGGCACCTTCCTTCATTAAATTAATTATTTATTGATTATTTAATGAACTGGAGTCAACAAGGGTGTCTCCAACCACTTCTGATGGCCAATTACACTTCAGTTAACCTCATCGGGGTTCATTGGATCATTGATGTGCTACCAATTGTTGGTTGGATTGAAGTGACATGTGTCTGAGCTACTTTCAGTTAGACTCAGTCATTTATTGCACTCCGACTTCAGTTAGGGCTTAGTTGAGTCAATTAGGGTTTTGATCAGTGGTTAACTTGAGTGTTGACTGTGGCTTACATTTAGGTAAGCTAGACTCACTCATTCAATTCGAATGACCTCCTTGGGAATTTGAATTGCTTTGTCATTCATGCTTCCAACATGATCATTGTATTGTATTACTCATTCTTTATTGATTATATAGAGAGACTACTCATTTGGTAGCACAATTATACCATTTTCATGCCTTATTGTCTGAAATCTCTTATGAGACTATGTTTTAGTCCCTAGATTACTGTGACAGATTAATAAATAGATGAAATTTTTTTCTTCATATTGACCACACATAGAACAAAAAATAGGACCAATCATACCTCTACGAAGAATATTATCCCGGTTTAGCAAATGATTGTCCAATGCTAACCGGCAAAAAATTAACACCCAAGGTGGCGTTTTTCACTTTCAGATAGAATACCACCACAACTGAGACCCAGAAAAATCATCCATGAGTTTCTTATAATCCATATTGGTAGTGATTGTGTGGAAACTGAACCTAAGATATAAAACAATTACACTCACAAAATTGCTAATCAAACATGTAAAATTAACATCAAAGGAGACTGAAATTGGAGCATAACACTAATCTGTATTGAATAAGTGTACAATATCCAACCTTGTGAAGTAATAGTATGCTGAAATATATAATTACATGAGATATTCAAATGCATAAGGATGCCATTCAAAAAGGTCAAAAAGTAGGCTTACTAAATCTAGTCAAATCCCCCATAGGTGCATAAAGCAGTTTCCAAATCCACCAAGATGCTCACGAATTGGATAAGTCAAGTAGGCATGATAATAAAGGATGGAAAGAAAACTCATACATTCTTTTATTAAGAGAAAAGGAGGGAGGATGTTGTGGGAGAAAAACAAGTCAACTACACCTAGTCCAGCTTTTCCTTTTTCCTTAATTCTCAATAAAACAGGAAACTTTTCAGAAAAAGCAGATATGTGCTTTGGAGTATCTGGAATAAAGAAGACATGCTAAAATTGGTTTCCAGGAAGTTTCCCAAGCACTCCATGACTCAGTTTTGGCATGTGTTGACTTCTAGGACATGTAGAAGGAAACTAGCATAGAGTGGAATCTAGGAGACTAGGTAATAAGACAAAAATGATTTAATTAATGTCTAAGGTAGGTAACTATGGGTTGATTATTCTAACACCCCCCCTTAATCCTGACTTTATGAGTAAATATCAGAAAATTATAGGGCCTAGCAATAAGGCTTAGTCACCCTTTACATATTGCTTGTCCATACAACCAAGGAAAGATGCAAAAACCCAGTGGGAAAATCCTCCCTTAAACATGGACAAGAAAACAAAATTTGGAAATCTTATCATTAATCATGCTTCACAGCATGATCAGAAATCCCCAAAAATGATTTGAGATTGCTGAATGTCTTACAAAAAACTTTAGTGAAGATGTCTACTACTTGTTCTGAAGATGCACATAAGAGTAGATGAATGGTGCCACCATGCACAAGCTGTCTGATGTAGTGCATATGGATCTCAATGTGCTTGGTTCGCTATCTCTGAACTAGATAATTGTATATTTGAATGGTGCTCTGATTATCATATTAGATAATAGTTGAAAATGCTGATTCGAAGTCACATTCTCCAAGTGTTCCCTGCAACCATAAACATTGATTTGTTGCATTTACAAATCCTCTGTACTCTACTTCTATAGATGAGAGTGCTATGGCACTCTGCTTCTTGCTTGACCAGCTTATTGGTCCTTTTTCAAGCATGAACCCATATCCTGATGTTGACTTTCGATCTCTGTTGTAACCTTGATCTAGGAGGATCCAAGAAGGCAAAATTTTTGAAGTCCTCCAATCTCAGCAAAACTGGCGTCAAATCAAAGGGATTGTCAAGACGATTCCAACGGCATTTGTTTCACCTCAAACAGAATCCGTATGAGAAAGTTATTGCATTCTATTGTATTGATGAAACATGAAAATTTGGCAAAATGGGGGTGCCACATGGCACCACTGGCAGGGTGACACGTGGCATCCGTATAGTACGGATGGATGACATGGTAGTTGTACAGATAGACAGGTGGCAGTACGGTCCAATCAGGATGCAACACATGTCATGTACGGACAATGAGGTGGCAATCTAGTCAGCATTACGGGCCAATCAGGATGTGACACATGTCATGTACGAAAAATGAGGTGGAAATCCAATCAGCAGTACGGACCAATCTGAATACGACACATGTCAGTATGGAGGTGACTGTGCAACTTAGTTGGCAGTATGACAGATGAGTTGGCAACTGACTGGGTGTTGAGGTGGACCAATTCGGAACTGCCACATGGCAGCACCGGATTGGCCAATATTGATTGAAATTCACCAAAATGTTGCTGATCCACCGGTTTCGAACTCCTGACCTCCCATACCCTGTCTCTGCGCCTTTACCAACTGCGTTGGTAGTGTTCCTTATATAATGCATGGGAATAAATTTATTTAAAGTGGCATTTCGAGCCCCAAAGGAGCCGAGGCTTAGCCCCGATCTTGGTTCTTCCTCCAGCGTGACCGGGAGCTCCGAACAGCATGGGAGCCCGTGCTCTATTTCAGCACATGTCAAATTATAATCTATAGAAAATGGGTTATAAGTGGGTCTAAAAACAAGTTACATTATAACAAATTTGTTTAAAAAAAAACCATATTGTGGGTTCAATGAACCATGTTCTTTTGGGGGAAAAGAATTTTATTGTAATATTCTAAAAATATAAAATGTGGTTGGCATAGTTGTAACTATGTCAACTACATAATTTAAGAAGAGCCTAACCAAGTGTGGGGAGTTGGAACCATATTCCTTCTTGGGCAAAATTTGTTGTAACTAAAGAATCATGAGGAGAATGTGGAGTGGGGCAAGCCAACCCTATATAAACCCACTTAATTTCCATTTACTAGTATGCTTTGGAGTGGAGACTTTGTAGCTAAAGGAGAGAAGGGAGATTGCGTAGCTCTACAGGAGGAAGGTACGAGTGTTTATACTCATTTTACACCGTCTTCAAGCTTCGGAGTTGTTGGAAGCAGTCTGGTTGTGTTTTGGGCAGAGGTTCTCTTCCTGACCATTGTCACCAAGGTATCATTGTATCATTGCCATGTATTTTGCCTTATGATGAGATTATAGATCGACCCTCCTATTGAGAAGCAAGCCCGGAGACGTAGTCCATCCTGGACGAACTTTGTTATCAACTTGTTGTCTTTATGTGCGTATTGTCTATGCTGTTTAGTTCTCTTCTTATGGGTTTGTGAGCTTCATTCATGATCTTTATGCAATTCATGTTAAAATCATAGAGTAGCAAAGATCTTGTTTTCGGATCATGGGGTATCAGAGTAGGTTTATTTGATGTTGGATTGTGAGTGTGGATGCTCATGAGGGATAAACTGCAAGCTGGTGAGGGTACATTAGAGGCTTACAAGTCCGAGATCGGACGTGCACACCGAAGAAGGAAGATGGATGCTAATGATGCCCGCATCGAGATGGAGGCAAACTTTCACAAGGTCTTCTACATGATGGCCGACAAGGTAGACAAGTTGTTTGCAGACTATGAAGAACGCATGGTAAAAGAAAGAAAAGGCAGTGAAGTAAAGAAGGAAGACAAAGAAGTGAAGGATGAAGGAAACGCTTCAGTTAACTAAGGAGGAGGTGGCGAAGAGCCTCCTGAGCCTCCCTCTTCACCTTCAGCTTCAAGCACAAGTTCGAGTGCTTCTTCCTCATCTCATTCTCAACATTCCAAGCTTCCTCACAAAGAGCCTCAAAATAAGCCCTTATTGAAGCTCGATGTGAAGTTTGATTTTCCCATGTTCAATGGGGAAGCGAATGCAGAGAATTTGAACAATTGGATAAGGAAAATTGAGGTCTATTGCTGAGTCCAGCAGATCAAAGAAGAAGATGTGAAGATTCAGTTGGCTTCACTTCGGCTGATAGGCACTGCACTTGTATGGTGGGAAAGCAAGCTTCAGCAAGGTAGCAAACAAATGGGTAATCTTCTCTCATCGTGGTATGCTTTCATTTCTGCTTTACGTAAGCAATTTTATTCGTTGGGTTATGTTCAAAAGGCTATGATGGATTGGCAAAGTTTTAGACAAGGCAAGGGTCGGAGTGTTCAGAATTTTACTGAAGAATTTAGAAATAAAGCTTTAGAGTTGAATATTTATTTAGATTCTCCTCGCACTCTTTTGAAGTACATTGGTGCTCTTCATCATTATCTATGCCATACTTTGTTGTTGTTGAATCCTACTAGTGTGGATGAATCAAGTGTTCAGGCTACTCATCTTGAGAGTAGGGGGAAGCATTAGCAATAAGCCTTTCAAGCCCAATAACAACCACAAGTCCAAAAAGAAAGACAAGAGTAAGAAGACAGCTACTACCTAGAAGGAAGGAGGAAATCTCCATTGCAAACATTGCGACACTGATGGGCATGATGAAGAAAGTTGTTGGAAGTTGCATCCTAAACAAAGGCCAAAGCATTATGGAGGAAAAAAGAAGAAAAAGACCATTGCAACTGCACAACAAGATTTGGGTTCCGACTCAGGTGACGAAAGTAGGATTACAGCCGTGGGAATGCAAGGTAACAAAACTACTCATACTGGTTCAAGTTCTACTCATGTTTCTTAAAGAAAATGATAAAAGAAGAAGTGAGTTGTTTCACATCAGAGTTGTGTCTAAGCATACAAAGATTGAAACATTATTTGATCCAGGTTCTCAAGTAAATTTGATCTCAAAATCAGTTGTTAAGAAGTTGGGCATACAGACTAAACCTCACCCCAAGCCTTATCCTCTTAGATGGGTATGTGATAATGCTAAGCTACAAGTGACTAAGCAATGCAGGTTAAGGTTTGCTATTGCTTCAAAGTTGATCGATGACGTGGACTTAGATGTTGTTCCTCTTGACATCTGTGGTATCATATTGGGAAGCTCATACTTGTATGATCAAAAAGCAGTATTCTTCTGTCATGAGAACAAGTACCATATCACCAAAAATGGGGTGCAGTACATTGTGAGAGCTCACAGTATGAAGGCTAACACCCCTCTTGTTAGTGCAGGACAGATGAAGTGGCTCATCAACACTAATAAGAGATACATGCTCATGGTTGTGAGAGCAAAAGATGCTGAGGCATCCGATGCTTTCAAAGGTTGTGATCCTTCTCATAAAAAGGCTATGATTGATATTGTGGCTAACTATGATGAAATATTTCAGGAACCTACAGGTTTGCCTCCCAAAAGGGAGATTCAACATGAGATCCATCTCTAGTAGGATGCCCCTCTTCCTAATGTGGGCATGTACAGGTTGTCTGTAGTTGAAATGGCAGAGATTAAGAAGCAAGTTCAAGACTTGTTGGACCAAGGAGTGATCAGACCCAGCTCCTCTCCATGTGGTTCATCGATTGTGTTGGTGATGAAGAAAGATGGCACATAGAGGATGTGCATTGACTATCAGTCTCTCAACAAGATCATGATCAAGAATTGATACCCGCTTCCTCGCATAGATGACTTGCTCTACCAGTTGAAAGATGCTATGTTCTTTACCAAGTTGGATTTGCGCAGTGGCTACCACCAGATCAGAATTCCATAAAGTGATGTGTAGAAGACGACCTTCAAGACCAAGCAAGGTCTATTTGAGTGGTTGGTGATGCCCTTTGGGCTTTGCAATGCACCTGCAACCTTCATGCGGGTAATGAATGATGTTTTCCGGCCATTCTTAGATGATTTTGTCATTGTATACTTAGATGATATCTTGGTCTTTAGCATAACTTGGGAAGCACATGTGGGGCATGTAAAGCAAGTATTAGATACTTTGAAAAAGGAGAAATTGTATGTAAAATTGTCAAAGTGTGAATTTGGCAAAACTTCATTAGTTTACTTGGGTCATATTGTAGGAGGTGGAAATTTAAAAATTGATCCTTCAAAAGTTGATGTAATTGTCAATTGGCCTAAGCCTACTAACACTACTGAAGTGAGAAGCTTTTTAGGAGCTGTTCAATATTGGAGGAGGTTCATTCAAAACTTCTCATACATAACATCTCCTTTGCATGCCTTAACAAGTGTAAAGAAATCATTCCAGTGGGGAGGTAAGCAGCAGAAAGCCTTTGACACATTGAAGGGAAAGATCAGCACCGCCCCAGTCCTAGCCTTTCCTGATTTGCAACAACCATTTGAGATAGAGAAAGATGCCAGTGGATATGCCATGGGGGTAGTATTGATGCAGCACCGCAAGCCTATTTTCTACCATTCAGAGACTTTTACCCAAGCAGTGATCAACTACCTCACCTATGACAAAGAGTTGTATGCTTTGGTTCAGAGTGTCAAGAAGTGGAAACACTACTTGATGGGTAAGGAGACGATCATCCATACCGATCATCAGCCCTTGTGTTGGTTTTCCTCTGGGTAGACCCAGGTTTATTGTAATGTACCAACAAAACCCCTAGCTCACTGGCACTTTCGGCGATAGACCGAATGGCCTGAAGTCTCACCCGAAGTGATCCTAGATGGGGTGGTTGAAGACTCACGTGTCCTCAACCAGGTTCTGTAGCATCCTACGTTATCCTTGCTCTACTTAACCAGTTGAGTCTCTTTAGAAACACTGTATCTCTCTCCCAAGCAGACTCTGCTATGAGACTGACTCTTATCGCATCGCGGCTTCCTCGACGATGTGCAACCCTTCTCTTCTACTTGACTCCTTACCTACGATATCCCACACCACGACTCCTCCGACAGTGCGATATCACCTTTCTGCGCTGCGATAGCTTCTATGGTAAGACTCGATAGGAATCTCCAACTCTCAAGGTCCAATGGCTCTCTTTCTGTTTATACTAGCTCAGTTACTTTCACAAGGGTGTTAAACAACTTCACTTAAGCTCTACAATCTAACATGCTTGACATCTATTGCACTTAACTTGCTGAACTGAATATGCAGGAATCACTTAACACTGTGACTGTTACGGTCTGAATCAAACACTGATAAACTTATATGCGGAATACTTAACACATCCAACTTGCATTTAACCTTCTACGTTACTATAAACTGAAGGATAACATACACACATTCATTAACTGTTAACTAAGCTCATGTAACAGGTAACAGATAGCAAACAAGTAAACACAATCACATGAAACAGTCACACAACACACGGATTTTATGTGGTTCAATTCCAGCGAGGAAGCTACGTCCACAAGAACTTGTGTTTATATTATATCTAGAGAGAGTACACACAGTTCCACTGCAACCTATTATGCAGCTCGAGATCTTCTGGGAAACTCTGCGTTCTCAGCTGGAGCCCTTCTCTCTTAGATCTCTTCTCCTTCTATTCTGATTTCTTCTTACAATATATTCTTCTCTCTCTCTCTCAATCCTTGCGGATTGTTACATTCATGGTCAAGGAGCCAGCTACTGGTTGCAGTAAGATAATACAAAATGAATAACGGAACCAGAGCTCGACTCAAAGAATATCTAACTGACTAACTGACCAACTGACCGTCTAACTATCTAACCCTTCATAATACAAAATACATGCTTAAATAGGTGGCCCAAAGGTCTCACCCTGATACAACACTGTGGGCTTATCCCAACAGTAACCCAAAAACCCTAACTGTGATAGTCGACATATTTGTACTTTGAACTGCCACTTACTGGTGATACTGCAGCTCTCTACAGTCTTCCACGCTTCCCAACGCTGATCATGGGTATGGGCACCACTTCCTCGGTCGCTCCCCTTCTATCCTTTGTCTTCAATACCTTGGCCCATTGCTCATTTTCCTTTATGAGGGTAGCTGAGCCCTCCTGTCTTCGCCGCTGCCTTAAGTGCAGTGGTTGAGCTCTCTCTTCTCGGCTGCTTCCTGTACTATTTCTTTTGAATTTCTTATCCCGATATAGTAGCTTTTCCTGTAGCTGCGGGCCCTGCTCCAACATCTTGCAGTATCTCACGTCCCAGACTAAGCTCTAGCAAGCTTGTCATTTCAGGTGGATGGGATTCCTTCAACAATTCCATCTAGTGATCAAGTACAAGAAGGGTACTAGTAACAAAGTGGCAGATATTCTCTCTAGACCTCCTATTGTTGCATCTATTGTTTTGAAAAATGCTTCTTTGTCCCATGAAAGTTATATTGAGCAGCATGCTACTGATGATGATTTCAAGGAGATTTATGAGAAGCTAACCAATGGCACACAGGTGGAAGACTACTATTTTCAGGGAAAGTTTCTCTATCATTTGGGCAAGTTATGTGTTCCTATCAGTGAAAGAGTCCATGTAATACGAGAAGCTCATACTTCTCTTGTATCAGGGCATTTTGGGGTAGGTAAGACTTTGGCTCATTTGCAAAGACTTGTGTATTGACCTCGCATAAAAGACATTGTAACAAAATATGTAAAGGGGTGTGTGATGTGCTCTACTTGTAAGCCCACTAATAGAAAATTGGGGCTATACTCACCACTTCCCGTTCCTTCCCATCCTTGGGAAAGCATTTCCATGGATTTTGTGGGGGGTTTTCCTATGTCTAGGAGGGGTCATGACTACTTGTATGTGGTCGTGTATAGGTTTAGCAACATTTGTATTCTTATGCCATGTAGAAAGTAGGTCACTGTAGAGCAGGTTGCTTCTCTTTTCTTTCAGCATGTATGGGTTCACTTTGGACTCCCTACGTCCATTATCTCGGATCGAGACTCCCGATTCCTTGGAGATTTTTGGACAAAATTATGGTGTATGATAGACACCAAGCTGAATAGGAGCACCGCTTTACATCCATAGACCGATGGACAGACAGAGGTAGTCAACATGACAGTTTTTCATTTTCTTCGAGGTTATTGCAACAAGCATCCTAAGTTATGGGATGAGCAGATCTAGTATGTGCAGCATGCCTACAACAGGGCTATGCATTCTTCCACTCAGAGCTCGTCATTTGAGACATGCTTTGGGTACTTTCCAAAGACTCCATTGGACTTGAATTATGGGAGAGAGGGTGATTTAAGCGCTTCCAAGGATGAAGACAAAGCCCGCAAGTTCATTCAGAGAGTTCAACAGGTACATCAAGCAGTGCAAGAGTAGTTGGAGAAGAGTCAAGCCTAGTACAAGGCTCACCATGACAAGCATAGAGTTGATCATCAGTTTCAGGTAGGATATCAAGTGTGGCTTCACATCAGTAAGGAGAGGATGAAATGAGAAGGCAAGAAGCTCAAGCCCATTAGATATGGTCCCTTCACCTTCTTGAAGAAGATTGGGACGAATGCCTTTCACTTAGAGCTACCGCCATACATGGAGATCTACTCAGTGGTGAATGTGGAGAACTTGAAACTCTATGAGCCTCCCATGATCATGGATAAAAGGGAGAATGTCTCATTACCATCAGTTGATGAATTTTCTCCTGAGTACATGGATGAGCTAAAGGAAGATGTCATCTTGGATAGAAGGACAAGGACTTCTCGCAGAGGTGATGTTGATTATGTTCGAGTGGGCATCAAAGGCACTCATCCAAGCAAAGCCAAGTGGATCAAGAAGGATAAAGTGAGGGAGCAATTCCCTCACCTATCTGTTGATTAGTAAAGGCTTTTGGAGGCCAAAAGCTTCTCAGTGGGGAGGAATGATCCAGGAGGATCCAAGAAGGAAATTTTTTTGAAGTCCTCCAATCTCAGCAAAACTCGTGTGAAATGAAAGGGCTCATCGAGACTATTCCAATGACGTTCGTTTCACCTCAAATGGACTCCGTATGAGAAAGTTATTGCATTTTGTTGTATTGATGAAATAGGCAAATTTGGCAAAATGGGGGTGCCACATGGCACCACTGGTAGGGTGACACGTGGCATCCGTATAGTACAGACAGATGATGTGGTAGTTGTACAGACAGATAGGTGGCAGTATGGTCCAATCAAGAGGTGACACATGTCATGTACGGACGATGAGGTGGCAATCCAATCAGTAGTACATACCAATCAGGATGCGACACGTGTCATGTATAGACGATGAGGTGGAAATCCAGTCAGCAGTACGGACTAATCCGAATACGACACGTGTTAGTACGAAGGTGATTGCACAACTTAGTTGGCAGTATGGCAGATGAGTTGGCAGCTGGCTGGGCGTTGAGGTGGACCAATCCAGAACTGCCACGTGGTAGCACCAAATTGGCCAATATTGATTGAAGTTCACCAAAATGTTGCTGCTTCGCTAGTTTCAAACTCCTGACCTCCCATACCCTGTCTTTGCGCCTTTACCAACTGCACTGGTAGTGTTCCTTGTATAATGCATGGGAATAAATTTATTTAAAGTGGCATTTTGAGCCCCAAAGGAGCCAGGGCTTAGCCCCAACCTTGGTTCTTCTTCCAGCGTGACCAGGAGCTCCGACCAGCACGGGAGCCCATGCTCTATTTCAGCACATGTCAAATTATAAACTATAGAAAATGGGTTATAAGTGGGTCTAAAAACAAGTTACGTTATAACAAATTTGTTTAAAAAAAAAACCATATTGTGGGTTCAATGAACCATGACATGGTTTTGGGGGAAAAGAATTTTATTGTAATATTCTAAAAATATAAAATGTGGTTGGCATAGTTGTAACTATGTCAACTACATAATTTAAGAAGAGCCTAACCAAGTGTGGGGAGTTGGAACCATATGCCTTCTTGGGAAAAATTTGTCGTAACTAAAGAATCATGAGGAGAATGTGGAGTGGGGCAAGCCAAGCCTATATAAACCCACTTAATTTCCATTTACTATTATGCTTTGGAGTGGAGACTTTGTAGCTAAAGGAGAGAAGGGAGATTGCATAGCTTTGCAGGAGGAAGGTACGAGTGTTTATACTCGTTTTACACCGTCTTCAGGCTTCGGAGTTGCTGGAAGCAATCTGGTTGTGTTTTGGGCAGCGGTTCTCTTCCTGACCATTGTCACCAAGGTATCATTGTATCATTGCCATGTATTTTTGCTTATGCTGAGATTATAGATCGGCCCTCCTATTGAGAAGCAGGCCCAGAGACATAGTCCATCCTGGACGAACTCCGTTATCAACTTGTTGTCTTTATGTGCGTATTGTCTATGCTGTTTGGTTCTCTTCTTATGGGTTTGTGAGATTCATTCATGCTCTTTATGCAATTCATGTTAACATCATAGAGTAGAAAAGATCTTGTTTTCGGATCACACCTACCCAATCACTGTCAGTAAATCCAATCAAATCAAGATCAGATTTTGCTTTGTAGAAGATCCCATGAGTTCTTGTTCCTTGAACAAAGTTTAGGATCCTTTTGGTTGCTCTCCAGTGGATCTCATGAGGCTGATCCATGTATCTTGAAGCCACACTAACTGCATAAGATATATCAGTTCGAGTGTGTGTAAGATAAAGCAAACACCTATTTAACTGCCTATATAGTGTATTATTTACCATAGGAGAAGAACCGGCTTCTTCAAACTTAACTCCTGAAAGGAAGGGAGTCTTGCTTGGCTTGCAATATTTCATGTTGAACTTGTTCAACAAATATAAGGCATACTTGGACTGATGTACTTTGATTCCATGTTGGGATTGATCAATTTCGAGACCCAAGAATTGGCTCAACAATCCTAAATATGTCATAGAAAATGCATGGTCATTGCATCCTTCAAGGAGGCAATCTATTTCTTTGAACTTCCTGTAATCAGAAGGTCATCTACATACAAGACAATAATCATCAAAGAACCATCAATCATCTTCAAATAGACATTAGGATCAGACTTTCATCGAACACAACTCAATGACATCAGAAAGGCATCAATCTTGGCATACCAAGCCCTGGGGGCTTGCTTGAGCCCATACAATGATTTCTTTAACCTGCACACTAAATATGGATTAGAAACAAACCCTTCAAGTGGCTGCATTTAAATCTCTTCATTGAGATCTCCATTTACGAAAGCACACTTCACATCCATGTGATGTACCTCTCACTGCTTCCAAGCTGCAATGGCTAAAGCTAGCCTTATGGAGTCCATCTTTGCCACTGGTACAAAGGTTTCATTGTAGTCAATACCATGTACTTGTGAGTAGCCCTTGGTTACCAATATTTCCTTATATTTCAAAGGTGAACCCTTAGCAGCAAACTTAGTCTTGAAAACCCACTTACATTGAACTAGCTTCCTCCCTGGGGGAAGATCAACCAGTTCCCAAGTGTTGTTCTTCTGGAGCGAGATGAATTCTTCTTTCATGCTAATTTCCATCTTGGATCATGTGATGCATCTTCATATGTCTGTGGATCTTATTCAAACATCATATAGCACTTCTCAGCAAATAAATGATCTTTCATACAAAGGGCACTCTCAAACTGAGATCTAGTCCTCCTAGTGTCACTAGGATTTACAGCTAGTTCCCTAGCTGCATGAATGGTCTTTGCTGCCCATTTTGGTCTTGTAGGAATATCAAGATATGCAATCAAAACATCATTATCAGACATATTAGAATCAACAAACTCATTAGTCTCTCCACTTAGAATCAATCGATCTGGTGGTGAAGAAGACTCTCCAACTTCAATTGCTACTAAAGGCTCTTCTTGGAACTGAACACTTCTTTCAATGAAATATTTGTAAGTGCTCAAGTTGATCAGCTTGTACCCTTTTTAATCTTCAGAATACCCAAAAAATATGCACTCTTGGCTTTGGGGCTGCAAATCCTTTCTCTTTTCAGTTCGAATTCTACCCCAATCCTTTGAGCCTATAATCCTGAAGTGGGTCGCATTTGGCTTGTGCCCACTCCAAGCTTCAAAAGGAGTCATACCATCAAGCTTCTTATGAGGCACCCTATTATGGATGTTGGATGCATAGTTTATAGCCTCGGCCCAAAACTTTGGTGGCAAAGTCTTAGCCTCCATCATGCACCTGGACTTCACTCAGTGAACATCTCACATAGCATGTGCGATCGTGGGATATTAAGGAATACCCTTAATTTTCAGACATATTGACCCAAACTTTTTTTGTTGAAACCCCCTCCCAATACTTAAAACCACCTCCCCAACCCTTTTGATACCTCAATCCTTATAAACCACCCTACCCACCCCCACCTTAAACCCCTCATCCCATGAATACCTGCAATATATTGGTTCAATTTTTAATAATTTTAAAACCCACAATATGAACTAACGTGATAGGATATTGGTCAACAAGTGAAGCCCCCATGCCATCATGCAGGTTGCCATCTCCTTCAGTGACCTGTTCTTTCTCTCAACAACACCATTTTTCTGTGGTGTGTAAGGGATCGAATGCTGCATCTGGATACCTGCATATTTACAATACTAAATGAACTCAAACTTGACATACTCACCACCATTGTTAGATATGAGGATCTTGAGTTTCCTCCTAGACTGGTTTTCAACCAAGGCTTTAAAGACTTTGAAGAGGTCAAAAACTTCAAACTTATGCTTTAGGAAGTAAACCCAACAATACTTGGAAAAGTCATCTACGAAGGTCAGTGCATATTTGGCTTGACTCATGGACATATGAGGAAATGGACCAGCAATGTCACTATGGATCAACACAAGAGTTACAAAGGTTCTCTCATGACTAGCTCTCTCAAATTTGTGCTTTGGGTGTTTTCCTAGGATACAACCTTGACAGACTCCTTTGGAAAACTTGATCTTTGGTAACCCTATGACCATATCTTTATCACTCAAATCAGAAAGATACTTGTAATTAAGATGGCCAAATATTTCATGACAAATCTTGCTTGCCTCATTAGCATGAATTAGAAGAGAATAGGGGTTTTAGTAAGGTAGAAAATTGGAAAACATGTATACCTTCGAAGTGTGATCAACAACACCTTTTACTATGACTTTACCATTCGAAATCTCAGTGATTTCAACATCATCAGAGAAGAAGATAACCTTCTTTGGAGACCCACTGTGAGTCATCTAATACACTGACAAGAGATTAGAGGCAAGACTTGGAGCATACAACACATTATTGAACTTACCATTGTCAAGATCAATCCTTTCTTTCCCCAACCTGTCAGTGAGAGATTCATCTCCCAAAACTATTAGTGGACCTTTCGACATGTCAAGAGAGGATAATGCCTCTTTTTTCAAAACCATATGTCTAGAAGCTCCAGATTCTATGATGAAGCTAGGTGAGCTTGATGTGCTAGCAACCAAGCCATGTACTCTCTCTCTTTCCTCTGAATTTGATCCTCCTTCCCTCTTCTTTAAGAAATCAGGAGGGGAGATGTTATTCTTCTCCAGGAGTTGGGTCAACATGTCAGTTTGGTTCTTCATACAAGAGCTCTTAGGATGATAGCCATTACTGTAGTATGTGCACTTGCTCATTTATCCTTTGTTCTTCTTATTCTGGAAGTTCTTCTTGAAACCTTGGGGCTCCTATTGAGACTTGTTCTTGTCTCTCTTTTGCTCAGGTGTATTTTTATCTTTTTTCTTGCTTTTTGAATCCACCCTTGAATCTCTAGCAACCAAAGCTTGGTCTTTGGAAGGTTTGATGGTGCCCATCATCACCAACTTATCTTGTTCATGTGTGAGGGATTCCATGAACTTTGCAAGCTTAGGCATATTCCAGGCTCGAGCTGTCAACTTGGTGGCATGGAAGGTCGAAAAAAACATTGAACAGTCAGGGCCAAGCTTTGAGAGTATGGCCAAAACTAGTTGCTCTTCCTTCTTTTCGATCCCACACTGTTTTAGCTGCAAAACAAGGGCTTTAAACTTGGAAAAATAGAGTTGCAAGGATTCGAAGCTACTAGGAATCAAGGAGATCAGCTCATTCTCGATTTGATGTCCTCTCATCTCATTTTTATTACCAAAAATCTCTACAAGATTCTCCCACACTTCATTAGCTGATGTCAATCTATCAAGATGGAAGAGGAGGTCTCTTGAAATGCTTAGACACAAAATACCATAGGCCTCATCCCTCCTGTTGTGCCATTTGATTTTCTCTGTATTTGCATTGGGATCTACCTCAGTTTCCATAATAAACCTGTAGAGACCTTTTGCTCTCAACAATATCTCCATCTCAGCTTTCCACTCAAAGAAATTGAATGGAGTTAAGATGATCTTTTGAGATTGGTCCATAGCTCGGAAACTGTTCCCTTCAGTCAGCATAATATGCTCCCAGTCATGATGTAAAACCTAAAATAGCAATATGGAAGGAGATAAATCAATCTACAAAGGCTCTGATACCATGTGGAAATTGAACCCAAGATATAGAAAAATTACACTCACAGAATTGCTAATCAAACATGCAAAATTAACATCAAAGGAGACTGAAATTGGAGCATAACACTAATCTATATTGAATAAGTGTACAATAGACAACCTTGTGAAGTAATAGGCTATTGTAATATATAATTACATGAGATATTTGAATGCATAAGGATTCCATTCAAAAAGGTCAAAAAGCAGGCTTACTAAATCTAGTCAAATCCCCCATAGGTGCATAAAGCAGTTTCCAAATCCACCAAGATGCTAAAAAATTGGCTAAGTCAAGTAGGAAAGCTAATGAGGGATGGAAAGAAAACTAATACATGCTTTTATTAGGATAAAAGGAGGGAGGATGATGTGGGAAAAAAACAAGTCAACTACACCTAGTCTAGCTTTTCCTTTTTCCTTAATTCTCAATAAAACATGCAGCTTTTCAAAAAAAGGAGATATGCACTTTGGAGGATCTAGAATAAAGAAAACATGCTAAAATGGGTTTCCAAGAAGTTTCCCAAGTGCTCCATGACTCAGTTTTGGCATGTGTTGACTTCTAGGACATGTAGAAGGCAACTAGCATAGAGTGGAATCTAGGAGACTAGGTAATAAGAAAAAAATGATTTAATTAATGTCTAAGGTAGGTAACTATGTGTTGATTATTCTAACAGATTGCCCCTGATTTAGAATTGTAAGACCATTTTTAAATTTATGGGGAAGTTTCCAATCTGATAGCACCCATTTTCAAATCATTGATAAATCGATTCCATTCGTCGCCCATTGAGCCATAAAGGCCCAGTTGTGCGGTAGAAATCCATCCCTGTTGTGCCGATCGATTGATGGGAACCATAGAAATATGGTAAAGAGTATATATTCCTTTACTATGCAAGTGAAATAAGAGAACATGAGATATTTTATATTGAGGAGGGACCCCAATGATTGGGTCCTTGCCCACCTAAATGGCCCTCTCGTCACCTAGATCCCATGCCATCCAGGAAGCAAAGGTCTTAAAAGCTTCTAGTAATCCATCTCAAATATTTGAGCTGCCATGACTCAGCTTCTTGTAACATATAATCCATTGTATCAATGTGAGTTTACGAAAATATTTTTCTTCTATGACGAGATACCACAAACTATTTTAAGAGAATACCGACAAGAGACTCTTTTCCCTTAAGGCTAGCGAAAACAAATGCATATTCTTTAGGCCCCACCCACCCTTTTCTACATGTCGAGCTATGTTCTCCCAATTAAAAATTGATATTTTGACTGCTCTAAATTGTCGGACCAAATGAAAGCCATGATTTTATTTTGTATTTGGTTGATAATGGATTTTAGAACATTGCAAAAGGAAAACCAGGATACAACCATGTTAACAAGTACAGATTGAGCCAATGTTAATCTACCACCTAGTGAAAGCCATCTATAGCACCAATGTTTGATCCTACAGTCGAATCTCTGTAGTAACCCAACCAGTCTCCCACTTTGTATCCATTGGTTTTAATAAAATAACCCAGGTATTTCGTGCCCTCATCAAATGAAAACGACTTCACCTGAAGTAACATCTCCATTTCGGACTTGTAGAGATCTATTGCATCATTTAGATATATAGCCAATATTTTTTTTGGTTGATAGTTAAACCCAAAACTTCACAAAAGACCTGAATAATATCATATATAACACACCATTTAAAGAAAGAACCCAATCCAAGGATCATAATGTCATCGACGAAAAGGAGGTGTGAAATATTTAAGCCACTGCTTATTTTATGCCTTTAATACTTCCCTCAGCCTTTGATTTTACAATCAACCTGCTTAGGACTTCTTTAACCAGAAGGAAGAGGAGCATAGAAAGGGGACACCCTTTTCTGATCCCACATTCCAAAGCATAAAAATCTATAGGAAAACCATTCACTAAAACAACAAAGGACATCAATGACATACAACCCATAATCCATTTTGTAACCCTAAAGGGAAACCTGATTTGAATTAAAATAAGCTTTAAAATCTAGGATATTCTGTCTTAGGCCTTATTCAAATCTAGTTGGAGGACACCAGCAGATAAATATCTGGTCTTTACACTTTGAAAGACTTCCCGTGCCACCCCCACCGCCTCCAGAATCTGTTTGTTTTCCAAAAACTAAAATTGCTCCATTGAGAGACCCCTAGAAAGTGTTGGTTTAATCATGTTTGGAACTATCTTTGAGATGATTTTATACACAAAATTAAATAATGATATCGAATCAAAGTCCTCCAGATCATCTGTGGCAGAGTTTCTTGGAATCAAAGCCACACAAGTTGAATTCATAACACCTATAATCACACCTCTTGTTCTATATTCTTACACAACACTTAACAGGTCTGTCCCCATTTCGTCAAAACAATCAAGAAACAACTCCATAGTCCACCCATTTGGGCCTAGAATTTTTGACCTAGCTGAAGCCATAATAACCCCTTTTAATTCAAACATCAGAATAGTATTGAAAATCACACCCCCCTCAGCTTCATCAAATATTATAGGAAATTCCTTTATAACTTTTAATTGATTGCTAACAGAAAAATTACCCTCAACACTATAATATGAATGAAAGTGTGAATGTGCCACTTTGGATATTTCTGAATGAAAGTGTGAATGTACCATCTTTGTTCTTCAAAGCCCATATGAAGTTTATGTTCCTTCTATGTTCTACAAATTTGTGAAAAAAATGGAATTCTTGTCTCCATCCTCTAACCATGTCATTCGACTCTCCAGGTGGGCCTTCTCATATGACACTTGAAGTATTGTAGCTTTCTCAATTTCTAGTTGTAGGACAAGATTATTTTCTGACTAGATCCACAACCTCGAATTTGATGTTGAACAATTTTTTCCAATTTTTGTTTCAATGTCTCTTAAAGCATTTTTTTCCAATGTGGATCACTTCTTGTTCCACCCAATGACCTCATCCTTCAACCAACCAAGTTTGTCTATTAATAGTTCCATTAGAGACAAATTCCCCAGGCAGTCTACAGCTTTCCACACTTTGCAAATCAATCCTTTGAAACTCACCACCCTCAACCACTCATTATTGAACTTAAATGGTCTTGTTTGTCTTGACCCACCGATTACAAATTTGAGATAGATTGGATGATGGTCCGAGAATCTCGAAGGGTTGACCCAGGATCTGAATTTGTCCATTTTTTCAATCATAGACTCACTTACTAGAAATCTGTCCAATATTTTTTCCACCCACTCCACCCCAACCCTACCATTTCTCCAGGTAGGACCCAAAGGAACCGACTCCACATCTACTAACTCTACCCTACATCTACTTAAGGGATCCATTTTTTATTTCTACCCCCAAATCTCGCAGGACGACCAAATAAAGTTTAATTCACCCGTGAGCACTAAATTTGGGAGGTTGAAAGTACCTTCTGCCACAATCCTGTTCCAAAAAAACTATTTTGAATTATATGGCCCATAGATATTTATTAGGTTGATTTCCTCTGGAAAATCCTTGATGAACCCCGATAATAAAATACCTGCAGACACATAGAAATATTTTAGATTTTCTTTCCTTGGGTCCCATGCCATCAAAAGACCCCCCGATAATCCCACAGCATCCACCAATGCCACCTCCTAGTTATTTTTTATTTTAAGGAAAAATGATCTGGCCTTTTGTCCCAGGACCATTGTTTCTTGTAAAAATACCATGTCTGGCTTATCCCTATCCAAAATTATCTAAAGGGAAAGGTGTTTTTGGAAGCCCGCCACTCTGCAAACATTTTTTGGATGTACAAATCACTTTAAAACTTTGGATAGGGATTTAATGCCTATAAGTGCCCTGGATTTTGATGAAGTCGAAAGAGGAGAACGACTCTGTATAGTAGAAGTGACCAGGTTATCATGACCTTTTTTATTTTTTCTTGCATTGTGAGTCTTATTGGGATAAAAATCATATTTTAGGCCACCCAATATTGCACCCCGAGAAGAGAGAATATGAGGAGAACCTGCTGGACAATCCAGTGGTTGAATATCATTCTTGGGAGGATCAAGGATCCAGAGAGGGAGTCCCTTGACATTGATCCCTGAAAATACTTTCAAGGGTTGATTGTTTAGTGGATCCTTTGTAGGGATGGGGAAATCAACAGTGCCTGACAAACCATGGGAAAGTGATGTTGGATATGGAAAGGGTTCTTTAGTGTATCCATCTTCTAATTTACAAGTGTAAACGGTGTCAAAACCTATTACATAAAATGCAAATGGGAGATTTTATGTTTTTGAGAAAATCGATTGTGTTCAATTCAACCTGGAATAGATTCATCATTGTTATTCTCACTTACAATAGGTTATTCATTATTTCATGTTGCTAAGTGAATGCATTGTGTTCAACCCTCGAGAGAACCCATCATTGACATTTTGTTTCACACAAATTAGGTGAATTCATAGATAGGTGAGGGTTTAATATTCTAAAACATGGACATGGATTCAATGTACTATATTTAAATATATTAAAAATATATTTAAATATTTTTTTAAACTAGGTATTTGGGTGGGGTTAAATTACGTATGGAGAAGTTTGAAGAGGTACTTTATATGTGAATATTGTAATATACTTAATAATATCACCGTGATTTTGGGGTCGCGCTGATTAGGGGCAAAGGGGGGACTCATTTTACTCAATTTTTCTTCGATATGTAATTCCATTTTTTATTGATTTCAAATAAACAATTATAGTGGAATTTATTATGGTATAATGGCTCATAAAACACATATAAAAAATATACAATGTATTTCCATAGGAAAGCATTCACCATTGCCATTAATTATGTTGAATTAATTCATACAAGGACACTAATTAATACAATAAAAATATATACTATTCATTTATACACATATGGAACTTATTTGAAAATATAGCCAACTGACTGCAAACCAAGGACGTTCCTTCGACTCATAGGATCTGTCAAGCCATATAATCATTTGACAGAGCCACCCTTGAGGCTACCAATACAAAATAAGGTATCGAGTTCCTTCTACAGCTACCCAATCCTCTATCCTAGGTATGGCTCCAATCCACGGTTTTGGTGATGATGTTATGGCCATTGGTGGTTGACAACCATGATTGTTTAATCACGGGAGAATGAATGAACCAATGGTCTAGTTCTCCATAATTATATGCATGTGGAGAACTAGCCAAGTAGCATGAAGGGTGATAAGAGCTATCCAAATAGCATGAATTATGGAGACCCTTGGCTAGCAATGAATATGTGGGTCAACACTTCATTTATGGGTTTGTTCCTCATCTTAAAATATTTGCTCCCATTGACCATATTCAGTATTTTTCTTTGCAATATTCCTAAGGAATAAAGAGTTGTTTCATGCCATAATACTAGGGTTAGAATTAAGAAGAATTAGTAAAAATGTCATGGAAATAAAATGGATACCTAGAGATATCTAGTGAAAATAATGGTTTTATTAATTCAAATGGTACATTGGTATTCCTTATATCTATTGAAATAAAAGGTATTTTTTAATATTATATATGTTTACATGCTATGTCAAAGGTTCATTGAGTCACCACCAGCACCTATGACCCAAAGTAAGTTTCACTTCCATTTGATTACTTATATAGACCCTTTCCTCATGTAAAATGTGGGAAGTTGACAAATTGAATTAGCCACATTTTCTACAATGTATACAAAACAAGAGTGATGAAATTTTGAGGGCTGCGATTGCTTGGTTTATTGGTTGTTACTAAATAGGGATGACCCTTCATTGGTCCACATCATTTTGATTCGATAAATTTAATTTGTCATGTTCAGAAGGTGTCAAAAATATAGTAGACCATCTCCAACATGAATCTTCTTTAAATGTTCCAAATTTCCCTCCACAAAGAGAAAATTCTATCAATAATAGATTGCATTAAACATTGAATAATGTGATCTCATTCAAAATGGTAAATGAATTTAGTATCACTCTAAAATTATTGTGGAAAATATCCAAACTATGTAGACAATTAATGTCGCCTAATGGAAAAACTATGTAGACTTTGAATTTATCGACCTAACATTGTTGTATGAATCCTTAATATATATAAATATAGAAGATATAAATTAACTTGCAAATAACATAATAGATTTGCACAATAAACAACAAAGATAATGACACAATAATTTAGAGAAGACCCTTAATGTAGGGTAAGACCATTAACTATTCCTTGTGAAATAAATCACTCCCCAAACTATATGTTTTCTATAACTATTACCTCCAATATACTTCACAAGACATATTATTATATTGCTCCTAATATGATATATAGTTTCTAGTGAAGAATATTTCTTGTAGACATAACGTTTCGGTAAGTTTTATTTGTAAAAGAACTTTCTAGTACTTGGAACCTTATAGTAATTCTTCTTACAAATATTTCTTTCACACTATATCTACTTTATTGGTTGTATTTAATATAGATGACCTCAATACATAACAATATATATGTTTAAAGGAGTTAGAGTAGGACCCTAACACGACTTCCCCTTTACAAATAATATTGTCCTCAAGGCTAGAGATGTGAAAATTGCTGAAATATCTTTGTGAATTCCCATGTAGCATCCTCATAATAGGTATGTTTCCACTAGATTAATACCCCTTCAATTGTGATATGGTCAAGATAATATTCCATTTTGTAGAGTATGGCCTTAGGATGCACTAGGACAAAATGAGAGATAAGTGACCAGGCATCCAAACAATTTGGTTGCCACATTTTTTCAAAGGATAAATGACCAAAATTGAGAAATTTTAGGTGAGATAACTAAAAATGACTAAGATAAATGACCAATTTGGTCATGGGATAAGAACTAACTAAGAATAATAATGATAAATGACCAATCTAGTCACGTAATAAGAACTAAACTAAAAATGACCACATAACAATTGGTCATTTATTTGGTCATTTTTAGTCATGTCACTCTAACAATGGAAAATTACATTTTTGACAATAAATGTGTACAATTTACATCTACAAGGTGATGCTAGTGGGTTTAGGTCCACTAAAGATTACGGTAATTTTTTTATTGTGTCCAACCTGCACCTATGTATTGATCCCCGCCTCTGGTGATTACACAGTTTTGTTTTTGTTATTGCATTGCACATATGAAGATATTTATATAGTTCATAAGGACAAGATTGATAACCATTCAACTCCCATTATCATCCCTTAGCATATCAATCGAAATTCCACTTTTTCCTTCTTTTGCGAAACCCCACATAATATTCCCCAATTTATAAACCAAAATAGAGGCCTCAACAAATCCATGAGATAGGGGGATCACCATAGAATTTCTCATCATTAATGTGGCCTAACAGACAAAGAAATCACAAGGAATTATAGACACAACAAGCAATTGATTCTTAGAAAATTGATTAATAATTTGGATGAAGTTTTGGAGTTCTTGAATGGTTGTGGTTTCATCACTCCTTCCCGTATTTGAAGGGTGGTTCTTTGCGACCCTGGGATTTTATTTTACGGAACTGAAAGAAACATAAGGTTTGAACTGAGCTTCCTTGGGACTTTCATGAAGGAAGAGGATATCATCAAAGTCATACATTATTTAAAGATTTTTTTTTCAATTTCAGTGAGGACAAGCTTAAATCTTCTATTTCACCCTTAAAAAGATTACGTCTTTATGGGGAAGCATTATCAAAGTCACTAGAAAAGAGAACCCTTTTGGTCACAATCTCAGAGGAAAAGGTTATAGAGACACTTAATCAGATCGAGAGTTTCTGGTTTAAGAATGGATTGAAGATGTTTCCAATGGATTTGTCTACCATTTTTAGAGTAGAAAAGGAAACCATAGATCAAATACTGTGGTTTTTTATAAGTTTCGGTTTCTCATATGAACAAATTTCTACTAATGTTAAGAGGAAAACTGTTGATTCTGCGGATTTTAGAGGAAAATTTAAAGCATTAGGTGATGTTCTCAACCATTTATATTTAATGATCCAATTTACTGCTGGCCCCAATTCAACCACCATAGCTTATGCAAAGACTTAAAAAGCTTCAAATCCACCATGAGTTCTTAATTATGTCAATGTTGTGTTTATCTCTTTTACAAGAATTTCAGTACAATGAGATGTGTATGACTATCAACTTGAGGATTTCAGGTTTAATAAGGGATCAAAGATGTTTTCAATGGTTTCATCTATGATTTTTGGAGTAGAGAAGGAGTCCATAGATCGAATACTGTCATTTTTAAAAAGTTTAGGTTTCTCTGGCGAACAAGTAGCATAAATGTTAAGAGGACAACCATCGATTATGTGGCTTTCAAAGGAAAATTTGAAGCATCAAGTTATTTTCTCAACCATTTATCTTTAATGAACCTATTTACTACAAGCTCCATTTTAACCACCATAACTAATGCAGATGCTTAAAAAGATTCTTAATACACCATGAGTTGGTAATTATGTTGATGTCGTGTTTCTTTCTTTTATAGAGGAATTTCAATGCAATGATATGTGTATGAATATAAAAACATTATGTATGATCAAATTTTTGTTAATATTTCAATGGTTATACAAGATATAAATACATTTAGAATCATAACATCATAACCATATACAAAAGGATCACTGAAAGAAACACAAGCACAACAACACAAAATAACACATAGATTTATCTCGAGAAACCCTCATGGGGAAGAAAACCAAAAAAAAATTCCTCAATATAGAATTCAACCAAGTATAGTGTAAGACAAAAAGAATAAGACTTATAAGACCCTCAGAATAACATTGGACTTCCTCCTCTCTCCTAGATGGACTACTCTTTCTCTCTATAGTGCAACTGCAGAGTTATGCTGCTTTTTCTACTTGTACAAATGAGGTAGGTCTCTCTCCTATTTATATTGATCACCTGAGAGTCCTAATAACCCATATGGGATGGATTCTCCTTCCTTCCAGGGCAAACTTGCCTTGGAATACTCAAAAATAAATTTTAATAATACTTTTGTGGGTACTAATGACCCAATTTACAACATAGGTTTTACCTCAATAATTTACATGACCAATTACATCAATAGTATTCCTAATCAGAGGAACAACATCTCTTAAAGGGCTAATAAAAATAGTAATAAAAAATAGAATATCTGCTGCAATTTCATTTCTTTAACACTCCCTCTTAACAAGGAGGCTATTCTATAGCACAACAATACATCTATACAACTGATTGGTAAGTATGTATGTCATAGGAATTTTTCACAACTACATCAACATTATCATCATATGTGGAATATCACCATCACAGAGCATCACATCTCAATCATTAAGCCATGAACACATTCATACGAGCATAATATCTTGGAACATGATAATAAGCATCACATCTTATCACATCATCATAATAATCATATCACATCTCATTGCATCATCTTGAGCATCACATATCATTGCATCATCATGAGCAGTACATCTCGTCGCATCATCATGATCATCAAATCTCATCGTATCATCATGAACATCAGATATTGTTGCATCATCATGTGCATCACATCTCGTCGCAGGTATCCTTATGTAAACATCACCTGCAATAAACAAAACATCACAACTTAATGCAAAATAACCCACAACATCAAAAGATGCTTGATTGTCTGTTGGCCACTTTTCCTAACTCGCATGACCCTGGTTTTGTGCAACCCATCAACCCAACAAACACCCAAGATACCGGCCTGACATAGCAAGCCGCGTCGGCAACACCTGCAAAGCAGACACAGTCTCACCCGAGATATCTCTTCAATGGGTAACTTCCAGAACCATGTTTCCGTGGCTCGTCAAGGGATTATAGTCCCTTGGCGTGTGGCCAAGGATCTTGACCAAGTCATGAGTATGGAGTCATTTACGCTGAACTATAGTGCACACCACACATATACTTTCTTAACTCCTAATGGCACGATAAATATTCGGGCTTAGTACTTTAAAAATAAAGGGATATAATAGAAAGCTAACAGACAAGTGCAATATAACAGACGTGCAACAACGATTGCGCTGTAACATAAAATAATACTCAAAAGCTACACATAATAACCTATTCATGCATTTGGACTTATATTAACAATACGACATTCGTTCAACCATGACATGACTTGCATAATAAACATAAACAACCATACACATTCAATCATTAACACAAAATAGAGTTCACGTGGAAACCCATCCAGGTAAAACCCACAAGGCACTCTTCATCTGGCATGAAAAATATATGGCACCTTCAGCTTGCATTTGACCGTAGACTATCTGAGATCTAGCTTTTTGCTCAAACTCTTTCTTTCTCTCATGCTCTCTGTCTTATTTATCCTAACTACTACTACTATTTACTAATCTACACACAGCCCGGATTGACTTCTCTAGCATCTGCACCTCTCTAGCAGAGCTTCTCTTCCACTACACTACCTTGGATTGCATCATGTAGACTTCTAACTAATATACCACTTAGATCTCACAAATTCCCTCTACTAACCAATCAAAAGAAACTAAAGTGATCTAAAAAGTCAGCAAAGAGTAAAATAAAAGCAACCCTCTAACTATTGAATCCCTCCTATTTATACTACTTTACATGACCATGCAGGGTCTGCTGCATATAGGCAATCTATTAATTGTCACCATCGGCCACCCCCTAGAATACAACTGTGGCGATCATTACTTGAAACGAGGCACTAACGGCCTTACTTACATCATGTGTTCACTCGTGTGGCATCCATTGACTTAAGCCGACTTCAACACCCACGATCGTCCTATTGATTTCTGCCGTTAATCTGCACTTGTGCTACCATTTTACCGTACAGGCATCTTCCTTCTATGCAGGTGAGATATTTTTTGCATATTCCTTCTTCTGCATAGATTTCCTCTTCCACGCAATTTTCTTTGTCCCCGCAGATTTCCCTGTCTACGTAGATTTCTTCTATAACTGCCACATGCTTCCTTTTCCTTATTTGTGCTTGTGTGGTGGATTGATTCTTGCACATTTATTCATTTGTGCTTATTTCTTGCGCACTTTCCCCGGGCCCAACGGGCTCCAAACACTCACATGTGGCTCATCCCAAGACATGAAGCAATGGACAGAGGAGGTGGCGCAACATGCGCGACCTTTTCTTTGTTGATTTTTATTTTTATTTTTTTGCTTTTTCTTCTCATGCACCTTTCTCATGCTTCCTCTTTTGCGCATTTTGTTACTTGTGCTTTTTTTTGGCAATGTTTCCTGCACTGTGGTCTCATCCCATACTTAGAAAAAATGTTTATATTTTAGATGACAAAACTAGAATTATACAATTTCTTCGTCAGCATCATCTGAAGACTCTACTTCCATATTTTTTTCTTTTGGTTGCTCCGGCTCTTCTTCATGCTGTTCTTCTTGGTCCTCTTCATCTTCCTTTCCCTCTTCATCTTCCTTTTCCTCTTCTTGCACATACTTTGGTGCATATTCTGGCACAGATTGTTCTGTGCTTCCAACCTTCTGTTGGAATTGGCCAAAAATGGGAGTAAGCCTTTCTATCTCTCGGCGGGCTTCTTCTTCCTGCTGCTCCAGTTCTTGCACTTGGTTGGAGCTAGGGTGTTCCAATGATGCATTGGCCACTACCTCCATTAACTCATGGATTCTCTGTTAGACAAGCTGAATTATCCCTGTCACCCTTTCATCTTTGGCTTGTTTCTCAACCGTCTCTTGGTTACGCATGCTTTCATGCTCACGCAGGGTTCTTGCCTTATGCTGGAGCTACTTGAGCTCAACACCTTTGGTGATTTTCTCCTTTGTTGGAAGCTTCTTAATCACTATCTTTACCTCCAATACCTATAGGTATGCTTTCCGCGCTTGCTTGGAAAGCTACTCTATAGTCTCATCTTTGTTGAGTTCCTCCCATACTGCGGCAATTGTTTCCACTGCCTATGTGCAGAAATTTTCGGCTTCCCTAAGCCGACCAACAGCTTGATGTGCCAATTGTTGCCTTTGTTGCACAACTTTGGGGGATGTGCTCATTTGTTGGTTGGTCTTTAATTCCTGAACCCATTTCTTTATATTTGCGGCCAATTTGGATAACTGCCTCAGCTTGTGCACAATTTCTGCCTCTTCTTCTTCCTCCTAATCTAACAGTTCTGCCACTACCTCCTTTATGGCTTCTTCCAGTGAATTCTGCCTATGCGCTTGTGCTTCTAGGTCTTGTTGTTATTTCTTGATGACTTGTTTGCACTTCTTTGCTACCTTGGATGCCTGATATGCAATTGCATTTTATCGGATTCTCACCTCTGTAGCTGCGGCATGCTGAATGGAATAGATTTGTGGCAATGTCTGCTTAGAGAAATCCAAAGTTAATGTGTCCAAGCTATGGACACTTGTATCCTTTTTTTCTATATCTGTAGAAAATTCCTGCACAAGCATTTCTATTCTTAAGGGTGGGAGCAACAACGATGTCGCCAAAGTGTCTGATGGGTCTACACTGTAGGTCTTAGTCTGCACAGTGTCACATACTTTTGTGATGGCCTCTGGCAGCCGGGTAACTTGTACAGTGAGTGAAGTCATCCAATTGGTTTTCTTGTGTGTGATATCACCCAATGTAGACTCAGTTATTTCTGCGACTTCCTCCCTAAGAAGAGTCAGATCCTCTTTTGCTATGCTAAGGACTTGGGGTCGATTAGCCCTTTCCTTTTTCCTTTGTGAGATTCCCAAGGCTTTCACATCTTCCTCCATGGGCTCTTTTCCCTTTCTTTTTCTGTTTGTTTCAGCATGCACCTCCTCATCAATAGGGGTGTGTTCTTCACCATTGATGGGTGGGTATTTCTCTTCTTCTTCTTCTTCTTCCTGGGAATCATCCTAATGCTCCTAGGTGTTGGTATTGGTGCAGTGCTAGGGTGGGTTCTCCTATGGATCCCCCTGTTGTGCTTGTTACTCCTTAGGCACCTCCACACATTGGCCAATCCATTTTTTGGGCCAAACTTTGATTTCCCTCTCAAAATATGCATCTCTGATGATGAAGAAGGTCAAGAGTGCCTAATTCTTGGGTTCATTGTGTGGATATAGGATTATTTTTTGTGGCCCTGTGTGGAAGTTAATGAATGGATACTTGACCACCGTCACAGGTTTCAGTCTATACTTCTTACGCATGATCTATCTAATCCTTTATCCTTGGAGAAAGAATTCAATATTTGAATTATTCTTGTGCTAGTTGTCTTTGTGGTCCCAGAGGTTCTGGAACTTTACACTGAGGCAGTCCACTAGGATGTCCATGGGTTGATAGTTTGGAAGAGGAGTCTAGGCTATGAACAAGATCAGAATCAGAATCCATGAGTAGTGTAACTTTGTCGAGAGAAGTTCTTGCATGTCAACCACGTCATCCATTAGTTCATTCAAGAGGAACTGGGACTAGTTAATTTGCATTCCTTGCGCGCATTGTTCTACTAGCTCTACTATTGCGGTAGTGCATTCAATAGGCCTCATATTACACAACAACTTACTGCATTGTTGCTGCAGACCTTATAGTAGTGTTAGTGATAGAGCTAATGAGGTAGCCCTTTCTGCCATGGACAAGTTAGTATTTTCCCTTCATGTTATTCTTGTCCAAATTTTCCCCGTCCTTATGTAGATACGGGACCGGGTCGACTCCTTGCTAGGGTAGACCCGTGATGGCTGAGATCAGTTCGACCGTTACTTCATATGGCTTTTCCAACCAGAGTTAACCTCCATGCAAGCATACCAGAAGTTTCTTAACATACATCCTGACCGAGGAAGTTTGGCCGAAATGCGGAATAAGGAGTAGGTTTAAGATTCCTGACTAATCCAATCCATGTGCCCACTTCATTGCAGAAACTACATCTGCATTCAGCGATACACCGGGCACCGTGACCATGAATTGATTTCTTTCCAGCTCCTATGGCTTCCTGGTATTGTAGTATTCAAACTTCATGTCCTTAAGTTTGGGGGTGATATTCGAGGTCAGTGGGACATCTTCTAGAATGGTGGGCTATTCCAGTTCATCCTGTGCATCAATTATGACTCTTGCTATGCTTGGGACCCTAGGTGACACATATGGGGGTAGCAAGTTCTTTTCCTCATCGGTTAGCTCTGCGTCTGCTGGTGGTGGTGGAACCGGTTTGACTCTACGGGCTTGGGGTATCTTCGCTGGGGGAGCAGAGGAATTGGGGAGGTCTTCACTCGATAGATCTCTGGGTGTATTAACTTGTGCTTCGGTCGGTTGTCCTAGTGGCTGGGTTGTAGGTACCTACATCTGCTGGCTTCCTACCAGTGGCGGGTGTGGCGGCCTTGGAAGTGCCTTCGATCGAGCTTGTGTCTTCTTCATATTCTTAGTCGGTTGACTTGGTTCAGGGACATAAGGAACTTCTAACATCAGATAGGGTGAGGCTGGTGAAACAACTGATTCTTCACTGTCACTGGATAGCTCAACAACCATGGGAATTGGATCTGAGGTAGGGTTCTAGTTCACTCTGGAAGTTATTGGCTCAGTTGGCTCTGCTCTTTGGTTTCTTGGATCTGCAAGGAAATGTAAAGGTTACCACGGCATAGGAGATTGATACTTATCAGAGATTAGGAATCCAGGCTGTGATTGGACGCAATGATGGGGTATATGATGGATCACATGGGCTCGTCCTTCATCGTATTTACTCGCACACTTAGGTTTAATTATGTGCTTGTCAAGGAATTTATGGTTAATACAAAGGATGGGGACAAAAGCATGCCACCATTCTCCTTGTACTTTTCAAATTAATTCCATTGATCATACCCGCTATCGGTGTTCCATATAGCTTATGTAGTTTTACCACACCTGCATCAGTAATGTGCACAACCACATATGGGACTAGACAATGTCTTTTGAGCTTACTTGGGTGCTTGAAGAACTTGCTGTCATACATCAAAACAAGTCCGCCGACCTTGAACTATTTTTTTCAGATGTGGTGGTCATGCCACGCTTTCTGCTATTGTTTTTCCACATTTTGATGGAATCCCACAATGAAGTGTTCTTCCTCCATTTGAATCAGCTGCGCAAGTATTTCTTCTACGACATTAGTATCTGTCATTTCTATTAGCGCAACAATTCGTAGGCTCGGCACAATGTACTCCATGGGAATGACTACTTCTTGTCCATAGACTAAATGGAAAGGAGTGTATCTAGTTAGTCATTTGCATGTTGTTTTGTAAGCCCATAATACTGCTGAGACTTTCTAGTCCTAGTCATCTCTATGCACATTACAAACCTTCTTCAAGGAATTCTCTAGTATCTTTTTGAAGGCCTCAATAGTTCCATTTGCTTGAGGATGGTAGGGTGTTGTCTTCTTGTGCTGGATTTGGAATTATGTAGTCACTTCAACAATTATTTTATTTACAAAATGTGTACCTTGGTTGCTGATAAGGATCTTTAGGAAACCAAACCTTGTTACTACATTTTCAAAAAGAAACTTCTTCGTAGTTGCTGCGATGCAATATTTCATACGTGCCGCTTCTGCCCATATTTTCAAGTAATATGTAGCAGTTATAATATAGCGCACACCAGTCCGTTTCCCTAGCAGACTAATAGGGCTGAAAAAATCAATTTCCCATTTATCAAAGGCCTACAGTGTAATTTGTGGCGCAAGTGGAATTTCATCACGTCATGATGGTTTCCCTATTCTTTGACATTTATCACAGTCATGATAGTATTTCCTTGTATCCATATGTATAGTTGGCCACCAGAGTCTAGCTTGCAAAATCTTGCGCACCATTTCCTTCTCGGCATAGTCTTTTCCTGAGACACCCACATGCGCTTCAGCCATTACCCATTTCCTTTCATGATCAAAGACACATCTGCACAGTATTTCATCTGGTCCTAACTTATATAGTTGTCTCGTGATTATCATGTAGTCTGCATCCTTGACAACTACTTTTTTCTTTTTCCATGTCATATAATATTTAGGCGCATAACCTGTATTCAATAAGCGTATAATAGCATCAAATTGTCTATCGACAATGTCGATAGAAAATAGCTGCGCATCACGCAAATTATCCTCTAAGTTGTTTGGTTCCTCACCACTTTCAATGCATGGCAAGTGGTCTAGCCCAACATTCAGTCATCTTGGATTTACAATCACTTCAAAGTCAAATTCTTGAAATAGGAGGAGCCACCAAAAAATATCCCCCCCCAACATTGGATTATTAACCAAGTACTTCAGCGTAGAATGATTGGTGAACATTTTGAAGTGTCCACTGAATAGATTATGTCTAAACTTTTGTAGTGCATAGACCATTGCAATCCCTTCTCTTTCAGTTGTGGTACAGGTTTTCTCTGCTGCTGATAATTTTCTGCTTGCAAATGTAGTTGGGTGGTCAATTGCGCCCACTCCTAGTTGGGTTAATACTATACCAAGCTCAATTTATGATGCATAAACATGTACATGGAATTCCTTCTTCCAGTATGGGAATATTAATATTAGTGTAGTGGCCATTTTTCTCTTCAACTTATCCAAACTTCCTTGACAGTCTTCATTCCACTCGAATTTGGAGTCCTTCTTCAACAGCTTCTCCATTGGGGCAGTTACCTCCACGTACCCTCTTATGAATTTTCTATTATATCTAGTATGTCCCAATGTGGATTTGAGTTGTGTAACCGATGTGGGCGGTGGTAGGTCTAGAATAATTACCACCTTTGTGGGATTGACCAGGATCCCGTTGCGGCATAATAAATGGCCCAACAGTACACCAAATAGTGCACAAAATATGCATTTTCTTGAATTCAGCGCAATTTGACATTGGCGACACCTTTCCAGCATCATCCACAAATTCTCAATATGGTCTCTCATCAGACCAAAGACCATCTAGTCATAAAAATATACTTCAAGAAACCTATGAATGAAATCTTTAAAAATAAAAACTACTATTCTAGAGAAAATAGCAGGGGCATTTTTAAGGCCAAAGGGCATTACCGTGTATTGGTAGCATCCCCATTCTATTATAAAGGTTTTCTTGTGGCTGTCCTCTTGTGCAATTATGACTTGATGGTAGCCTAAGAATCAATCTATGAATGAGTACATTTCTTGTCCGCCAACACTCTCCAAGACTTCATCTGTAAAGGGTGTTGGGAATGGATCATGTAAGAAGGCATCGTTTAGCTTCCTAAGGTCAACATAGATCCTGACCTCAACTATCTCCTTCTTGTCCTAGATCACTATAGGGATTATCCAGTCCGACTCATCAACAGGTTCAATGATTCCTACTTCCAGCATGCGATCCAGTTTTGCTTTCACTTTTTCTTTTTAGCACAGATTTATTCTGTACAGGTGCGGTTTTACCGGCCTTGCTTCAGGTTTGAGTGGAATTTTCATTTCCCCCAAATCTCCTACTATCCCCTTCATTTCCTTGAAGTTTGTCGAGAATAGGTCCTGGAATTCATGTAATAGATTAGTGATTTTGGCTACTGTCTCTTCGTCCCAATAGTCTCCAATGTTAGCAAATTTTAGATTGTCCTCTGACCTAATGTTAACTTTCTTGATATTTAGTGGCTTGATGAACTGCTCATTGGAAATGTCGCTTCCTTCCACTGCACATGATCCTTTCGACTCTGGAATATTGATGTTAGTCAGATCATCCTCTGGATCTCCAGAGAGGTTATAACATATCATCCAATGCTGAACTATCTCACAAAACTAGTGGAAATGCGCAGTGAAGGGTTGAGAATACACAACCTCTAGTGGGATATTAGCGAATATCTTCTCCTTAATATTATTCAGTGCAATATCAACTATTGGTTTCTCTTCTGCAAACTAAAATGTGTATGTGAAATTTTGCGCAACCTTTTGCCATTATCTTATTTCTTTGCGCAGCTCCATAGATGCTTACCGACCTTTGGGTGCCATTTCAAGAGTATGGATGAAGTGGTGAACCCACTCCTAGCGTGGGTAATTCGAGAATTCTATGGAACACTACTCCATGTGTTCAATAGGGTCTGATTTCCCTCTATACCTTTATTTCATAGTTGTGACCTCGTCTCTAAACCTTACTTCCAGTAGCCATCTGCACTGCGCCCATTCGGTTATCAAGCTTTTTTGCGTACCCCACCATCATGTGGGTGTATATTTTAGCACAAATTCTAGCGTAGATAGTTGCTATGGATCTGTTACTAATTCTTCAAACTCATTCAAGAACATTGCCAAGTTAGGTAGTCCTTCATATGTAGGCACCGGCCGTGACTGAGTTCCCACTCGTTGGACAGACTTAGTTATCTTGGCACAATTCCTCATAGAGACTTCATGTAATCAATTTTTCTAGTTATCAAGTGCCTCTCCTAATTTTGATGTACATGAACTCGTACATCTCTAGCTCAAGTTACCATCCACAGTAGGATTAATGTAATCCTCCCTAAGGGAAGTGACATTATATATGTTGTCAAGGTGATCACCTTTCCCTTCATTGAACACTGGTTCAACATATCTCTGTCCTTCCAGTCGATCGAGGGGTGCAAATACCCTCATCTCATCATATTCAAATGATAGGATCCTTCTTTTGAAGTTTATAATGGTTTAATTTCCCATCGCCCAATCGATCCCCAGCAGGCGAGATATGGGTTAGTATCATCTACTATATTGATGGCCTCGAAGTATGCAAAAGTGTGAAATCCTTCAATATCCACTTGGACCTGACTCAATCTACCAATGGGCAGGACCTTTTCCTGATTAGCAAGCCTTAATTGAATTGGGGACCATTCCAGGGGTGGCTTGCCCATTATTTCCCATGTCCGGCACGTTAAAATGTTAACATCGGATCCCAGGTCAAGGATTATATAGTCCATGTCATAATCACCAATTTGCACGGACATCCTGAGTTTGTGTCCCATTTTGAAATTTGTCTTGACACTCTTAACCTTATTTTTCAGCTGGTCTTCCTCCGAAAGTGTTTATATAAGTGTTTCTAACTCTGCAAGTGTATCCTCGTCTCGGATTATCACCAAACAACTTGACAAGAATGGTTTGAGCTTACAAACCTTATTTGCACTCTTGCTTGTAGTCTGTTGTTCGAATATCTTCTAGAATCTCTCAGGAATATCTTTCACTTTTCCTGAGGTAGATGGATGCTCCGTTCCTACAAACTATGGGAGTACATCCGTGAATATGTGCTTCTACTTTTGAACATTAAGTGATGCTTTCTTTTACACGATGGGTTGTACCTACGGTTGTGCTTTTGCCATAGGATCTGTCTCTGTAGCTTGATCTGCACCCGTCACAACACCTCCCCTTGTTACCACAACTACACTTGGTTCTCATGGTTCTGTGAATATCATCTATATGTTGGTGTTATAATTTGGGTTGGGAGCATTCAACATAGGATTTGGTGTTGGTTTAGTTGCTCCAACCATATAGGATTTCCATCTAGCGATAAGTTTCGAACATTGCTCCACATTGTGCTCTTGTCTGCAATATGAGCAAGTATTCAAAGGTTAAGGAAGTCTCTAGAAAAGTGGCCCTACACTCCACAATTGTAGCATACCACTGTCCCTCTTCCTTGGCCAAATCCTCCTCCCCCGTGGCCCCTATAATTGCCACCCCCCTCAACTGAGGTTGTGGTGGTTGCAGTTGCTGATACTGCTATTGATATGGGTTATACGGGGCCACATTCTGAAAATGAAGCGCCATCTAAAACTACTGCACAGGATGAAACTGAGGCATAGCCTGAAACTACTGTGCAAGATGAAACTGAGGTACAACATGGAACTGCGCTTGTGCCTGTTCAATCTTTATTTTCTCGTCATTCTTCATTAGATATGCATCTACCATTTTCTCTCTCAGAAGTTGGTAGGCCCTACAATATTTTTCATGATGGCCTACAGATCTACAAAATTTACAATACAAACTAGCTGGAGTACATACCGTCTTGTGTAGGAACATGAAATATACATCGCGGTGTCACCTTGTCTAGAATACGTTGCACCAGGGAAGCCCCTGGGTACTCAATGGGTTTGACGCACTGGATGAGATGTAGTTCATGTAAGCCAGACAATCATCTTTGGTATATCCATTGATCCAGCATCACGTGCACCAGAGATCTTCCTGCACCTCTTTTACTCTTTTTATGTCCTAGAGTTGAATTGTCAGATTAGACAATTATGATTGAATCTATATCATTCTTGCAGTGCCATCTCCAATAAGTGAAGCCTCTAGCTTCATTGCCAATTCCAGTGCCTCCGTTTTCATCGCAATATTTTGCTGCATGAGTGGTCCCCTAATGTGTGGCAGTAGCGCAGCAATAAACCACTCTTTATGCTGTACGTTCGACATCTGAAAGATTACTTTGGCCATCCGCATTTTGAACCACTGGTCAAAGTACCATATGTTTTTTGTCGTATCCTATTTAATATCCTTGTTCTTGGTTATACATTGGGACTCATATTGTGGCTTTCTAAATTCCAAGATCATTGCGCGTCGAATCTTCTCAAGAGTCCTCTACGGCTACCCTAGTGGTTCTACACAATACTTTATATACCAATCCAACGCGTGGCCCTGTAGATTCGTAATCATTTATGCTTTTCAGATGTCATCATTGTTGAGGCAGACCGTCCATACCACCTCACAGAGGAACCAACGCTATTCTGGATCCTCTGTTCCATTCCCATTGAATGTGGGTAGTCTAACATCTGTCCCCACCATTAGTGTGGCATTGGCATTGTTCATTGGATTCCCTAAATTTGTTAGATTTACTGGGGTCATTGATGGAAATCCTTGCGCACCAATCCCAACACTAGGACTACTAGTGTTCACAAGCTGTTCAGGTGAGGAACTTCTAGGTCTCACTTCAGGTGATCTTCTTGGAATGTCGTATCATGTCCTGTCCTTGGCGTCTCTGCAGACTCTTCTGATTATGCTCTCTTAGAAATCGGCTTATACTCCTCCTCTTCATCGCAGGATCCTTCTTCTAGGTGTGACTCACATCCATATTCACCTTCCTTGGGAAGGCTATAAGCCCTCTTGCCTCCTACTACCTTCCTCCTCTTCCCTTACCAAAACCTCCTTCCGCTTCTTAAGAATCTAGTGTCCAAATCATCTTATGATATTCCTAGGAACATTTATGCTTACTACCTTCCATATTACTCCTAAATTTTACACAACATATCCCCTTTATAGACTACGTGACTCAATCACTGAGTTGTAAAATACCCTTTTCATAAAGGATCATTTTAATCCATAGGTTTATATATATAAGGTACCTTCCTCGAGGTCCTTGGAGAAAATTTATTTCTGACTTTCTATATGAGGTTATTGCTTCAACATCAAACTCACAAACATATCCTCCTAATATGCTATTAATCCAAAAATCAACAGCTCTGGAAATAGGGTTACTTACTTACGCTACTTCTTGTTTTAACTGGTCAGTCCACTCAGCTACTCCTCTTCTTTGGAAGTTAGTCTGCTGGGTTGCTAACTTCGACAACCATTCTTGCAATATAATGGGAAATTCTACAAAGAAAATTTCATGGATATCCGAATATAGATATCGCTTTACGCAGTTCTCAGGGATCAACCACGAACCCTTGCTTTCCTTCTGCATGAATATCAACATCTTCGATTCCAGCCACTCCTCGACTTCACTCTTAGTATGGTGCCACAACATTTCCCTCATTTTGATCAATAGGTCCCAACAATGGAACCATTTATTAGCCACTTTCCGTAACTCATGCAACCCAGGTTCTGCACAGCCCGTCAACCCAACAAACACTTGAGATACCAGACCGACAGAGCAAGCCCCATCGACAACACCCTCAAAGTAGGTGCAATCTTACTCAAGATATCTCTTCAATGGGTAGCTGCCGTAACCATGTTTCCACAGGTCATCGAGTGATTACAGTCCCTTGGCACGTGTCCAAGGAGCTCGACCAATTCGTGAGGATGGATTCATTTACGCCGAACCATAGTGCACACTGTGCATATAATTTCTTAACTACTAACGACGTGACACATATTCGGCCTTAGTACTTTAAAGATAAAGGGATATAATAGCAAGCTAACAGACAGGCACAATATAACAGACATGCAGCAACGATTGCGATGTAACATAAAATTCAAAAGCTATACATAATAACCTATTCATGCATTCAGACTTATATTGACAGTATGGCATGCGTTCAACCATGACAGGACTTGCATCATAAACATAAAAAACTATACACATTCAATCATCAACACACATGAGAGTTCACGTGGAAACCCATCCGGGTAAAAACCATAAGGCGTTCTTCATCTAGCATGAGAAATATTTGGTGCCTTCAGCCTGCATTTGACTGTAGAGTGTCTTAGATCTAAATTTCTGCTCAGACTCTTTCTTTCTCTCATGCTCTCTGTCTTATTTCTCCTAATTACTGCTACCATCTACTAATCTACACATGGCCTAGATAGACTTCTAGAATCTGTACCTCTTTAGCAGGGCTTATTTTCTATAGCACTACCTTGGATTGCATCTTGCAGACTTTTGACTAATCTACCACTTAGATCTCACAACTTCTCTCTACTAACCAATCAAATGCAACTAAAGTGATCTAAAAATCCACCAAAGAGTAAAATAAAAGCAATCCTCTAACTATTGAATCCCTCCTATTTATACAATTTTACATGACCATGTAGGGTTGACTACATACAGGAAGTCCATTAACTATCACCGTTGGCTGCCCCAAGGATACAAATATGGTGATCATTACTTAAAATGAGGCACTAATGGCCTTTCTTACAACATGCGTTCACTCATGTGGCATCCGCCGACTTTAGCACCGACAATCGTCCTATCGCCTTCCGCTGTTAATATGCACTTGTGCTACTGTTTTACTCTGCAGGAATCTTCCTTCCGTGTAGTTTCCCTTTTCCATGTAGGTGACATCTTTTGTGCATATTCCTTCTTATGCACAGATTTCCTCTTCCACATAGTTTTCTTTGTCCCCACAGATTTCCTTGTCCGCGTAGATTTCTTCTATACCTGTCGTGTGCTTCCTTTTCCTTGTTTGTGCTTGCACGGTGGATTTATTCTTATGCATTTCTTCATTTGTGCTTATTTTTTTCCTTCTTTTCCTAGGCCCAACATCGTCCCCAAATGAATGCAGGACCAAAAAATATGCAAATGAATGTAGGACCACAATGTATGCAAATGAATGCTGGACCACAACTTCTACAAATGAATTCCAAACCAAAACATCCATAAATGAATGTCATACCACAACATTTTCAAATGAATTCCAGAACACAATGTCTACAAATGAATGTGTTAGAGCAATAATCCACCTTAGTACCACAATCATACACCTAGGATACATTCTTTTAGCCTTCATGATATATCCTATGGTCCAAACTTAGGTTTGTTGATCATTTACTATAGTTGAGGCTCTCCACTTTGATTATTCTAATAGTTGAGGAACTCCACTTTGATCATTTGGACTGACATGATCCCTCATTAAAGACAGATCAATCTTGCTGTGCTCCCCCATCCCTAGATTCAGGGAAAACATTTGACCTTGGGCGCTAGTGCATGTTTGTGGTGTTTTTTTTCCTTCCTTAGAAATTTATTGCCTCCTAGAGCAGGTTCTCACCGATTCCTAGCATGCCTTCATTTATGTTCCAACATGCTCCACCCATGTTCACACTAGCATTCGTGATTTTTTGGGATGGTTAGTGAGCTGATTGGTCCATGTAGTGAGGTTTGTGGGTCAAATCATAGTCTGACACACGTATGCATCTAGATGACATCCAAAGGCTAAAAATATCTCCCTAATGTAATATAAACATGATACATACATATTTACATGTTGGAAAATCATAATAATATCAGTTATTGACTACATTTGTTTATGATATTTTCTCTCTTTCATCTATTTTGTGCATAATCTATGTGTAATATCGAATTGTAAGAATCCCCTTGTCTCCTAGATCCTACTATGAATCAATTCTCACATGGTATCATATCTTTTTTGAGATTCAAATCAAAGCTAGAGCATGTTAGTTGTTGTTTATGGCATTTTCCAAAGAAATTGGAGTGTTTGCATTGCAGGTACAATCAACAGTTTGCCACTCAGTGCATAAGCAGAAATGGGGAAGACTCATGTATTGCTGGCCCCATTCAACTATTTCTAATGGAAGGCTGAAATGGTTATCCAACTGAGGTCAAAAGGCATGTACAGAGTCACCATGGGGATTGAATTCGAACCCAACTTTGCTGTGGAGAAATCAAAGTAATCCAACAGGCTTGATGAAGCATATGGAATGTTTTGTCTCAACATTTTGAGAGACTTATATTCCATGTAGACATTTTGACAAATCCCAACAAAGTATGGCTCAATATTGAGGCATTTTTCAGGAAGACTAATGAGACGAGAGGTCATTAGCTCGAAAATGAACTAATCTCATTGATTCCAACTCACTATGAGACAATCCAAGACTTCTTCACCAAGTTCAAATCGTTTTTGCTTCAACTGAAACAATGTGGCATAGAGAAGAAATAGAAGAAACTCATATTGTCAATACTTTCAAATCTAGGGATAGAGTATTCTATTTTTGTGTCAGCATTCCACTCTAACAAGGTCACAACTCGAAATTGGAGGATGGCATCACTAGAAGACTTCATAGAGTCATTGACAAAAGAGAAAGACAAGCTGGTACAAATGGGTACCATCAAATCCAATAAGGATTAATCCCTTTCTCTAGGTGTTTTGAATCTAGCCTAAGGAAAGAACAAATCCATAGATTCAAAGCAACAATAGAAGAAGAAGTAGGAGAAACCCAAATCTTCATATGGAGGTTCGAATCCTACCAAGGACAAGGACAAGAAGAAGCAAATGAAAACCAAATGCACTTATTGTCACAAGGGATGGAATCTAGAGAGTGCATGCATGGATAATACCATATACATGATGGTCCAACTGCTTGAGAAGAACAACATCCCCCTGCCATAAGGCGCACGGAAGAAAGATGGAGGTTCATGCTCAGACAACAAATAAAGGGGAATTGATTTGGTTACAGGTTCTTAAAGATATTATTCATTCGTCGTAGATTTAGGAGATTCTTGGCACATGGCCTCCATGCAAGATTCCTTCTCAGCACTGTATCCTTATAGTGGTCCATCCATTCTTATGGGTGATGAATCAGAAATTCAAGCCAAAGGGATTGGAAGGATTGATCTTGAAGATGGGTACTTTAACAATGTGTTGTTTGTTCCTGATCTAGCAACGAACCTACTCTCAGTGTATCAAATGACACACATTGGTGAATCCAAGAGAGTAACATTTACTCCAGATGCAGTGGGGATAGTAAAAATATATACATGCAAGGTTGTGGCATTGGGTTTTGCTGACCATAATGCAAGAATGTATAAATTCTCTCACTTCCTTCCCTACTTTCAAGGGAATGTGATCCTGTCACATGCCAATGCAACAAGAAGTTATGGAATGAGATATATGTCCATATCAACTACATATACCTCTAGTAACTGAGCAAATAATTCATGGTGGAAGGGCTTCCTTCTATCAAGTTCTCAAATGGCACATGCAAAGGATGTGTAGTGGGAAAGCATGTTGAGCAAAGCTATGAGAAAGGAAAGGAAAGGAGAGCTATCCAAGTGCTTGATTTGGTTAATTTAGAACTCATAGGGCTGTAGAAATTCAGGCCAGCAGCAGATTAATTTTACCCACAACAATTATCAATTGATCATGCAAAATTGCTAACAATGGAGATTGAATATGGAGCTGTAACACAAAATTATATTAACTGAGTATACAATATCCAACCTTGTAATATCATAGGCTGCTGAATAAATAGAATACATGAAGAAATTGAATGCATGAGGAAGCATCCAAATCTAGCATAAAGCAGGCTTACCAAAAATAAGGAAATCCCCCATAGGTGTAAAAGCTGGATCCCAAATCTGTCATGGAGCTCGCGAATTGGAAAAAAGGCATAGGCAAGATAAAGAGTGGTGGAATGGAAGATCATACATGCTTTGGCATGGATAAAAGAGAGGAGGATGTGTAGGACAAAAAACAAGTTCACCTCACCTAGTCTAGCTTTCCCATGTGCCTTAAAACACTAAAAAAGCAGGCAATAAAGCAGAAAAAGAAGATAGGCGCCTAGGAGGCCAGGAATAAAGCAGATTTGATTCCTAAGGCTTTCCCAAGCACTACATGAGTCAGATATGACAAGTTTGACCTCTATGGATAGGCAATTAGCAACTTGCTCAAGGTGGGACACATGAACTAGGCAAATAAGACAAAAATAAATGAATTAATGTCTAACTGGGTAAACTATGGGTTGATTATTATAACACCCCCCTTTAAGCCTGAATTTATGAGTAATAAATAAAAAATATAGGGCCTAGAAACAAGGCTTAGTCACCCTTTTACATACTCCAAGTCCATACAACCAAGGAAAGAGGCAAAACCAACTTGGGAAAATCCTCCCTTAAACATGGACTGTAAAACAAAATTGTAGAATATTGTCTCCACTCATGCCTTTACAGCATGATCAACAATCCCTAGCAGTGATTTGAGATTGCTAAAGGTCTTCTCACAAAATTCTTTGGTGAAGATATCAGCTACTTGTTCTGAAGATGAATAGAAGAGTAGGTGAATGGTGCCATCATGCACAAGCTCTCTGATGTAGTGCATGTGAATCTCAATGTGTCTAGTTCTTTGCTTCTGAACTGGATCTTTACAGATTCGAATGGTACTCTGGTTATCACAGTAGATGGTAGTTGAGTACTCAGGTTCGAAACCACACTCTCCAAGTAAACCCTGCAACCATAAACACTGAGTTGCTTCATTAACAACTCCTCTGTACTCAGCTTCTGTAGATGAGAGCGCAATGGAACTCTGTTTCTTGCTTGACTAGCTGATTGGCCCTTCTGCAAGCATGAACACATATCCTGAAGTGGAATTTCTATCTATGCTATCACCTGCCCAATCACTGTTAGTGAA
>LPNX010672870.1:0-55347 GCA_001517045.1 Pseudotsuga menziesii | reverse complement strand
CAATGACTCTACCAGTTGAAATCTCTGTGATCTCAACCTCATTGGGGGAGAATATGACCTTCTTAGGAGACCCAGTGTGGGTCATCTGGTACACTGACAGGAGGTTGGAGGCGATACTAGGGACATACAACACATTGTTGAACTGACCATGATCAAGATCTATCCTTCCTTTGCCTAAACTTTCAGTGAGAGAGTCATCTCCTAGTACAATAGATGGTCCTTTCGACTTGTCCAGTGAGGAGAAGGCCTCCTTAGTCGAAACCACGTGTCTTGAAGCTCCAGAATCAATGATAAAACTGAGTGAGCTTGATGTGCTAGCAACCAATGCATGAACTCTCTCTCTATCATCTGAACTTGATCCTCCTTCTCTCTTCTTTGAGCTTTCTAGAAGGGATATTCCATTCTTCTCCAGGAGTTGGGTCAGCATATCAATCTGCTTTTTCATACAAGAGCTTTCAGTGTGATTGCCCTTCGAACAGTATGAGCACTTGTTCATTTCACCTTTGTTTTTCTTCTTTTGGGTATTTTTCTTGGGACTTTGTTGATCCTCTGGAGACTGCTTCTTGTCTCTCTTTTTCTTAGGTGGATTTTTAGATTTCTTTTTGCTTTTTTGAATCCACCCTCGAATCTCCATAAATCAAAGCTTGATCTTTGGATGGTTTGATGGTGCCCATCATCACCAGCTTGTCTTGTTCTTGTGTGAGAGATTCCATGAAATCTGCAAGGCTAGGCATCTTCCAGGTTCGAGCTATGAGTTTTGTGGCATAGAAGGTCAAAACAAAGACTGAGTAGTCAGGTCCTAGCTTTGAGAGGATGGCCAATACGAGCTGATCATATTTCTTTTCGATACCACACTACTTCAGCTACAAAACTAGTGCTTTGAACTTGGAGAAATATAGCTGCAGGGATTCAAAGCTACTGGGACTCAGAGAAATCAGCTCATTTTCAATCTGATGTCCCCTCATCTCATTTGTCTTTCCAAAAAGATCAGAAAGCTTCTCCCATACTTGATCTGGGGAATTTAATCCATCGAGATGGAAAATGAGGTCTCGGGAAATACTGAGACATAGGAGGCCATAGGCCTCATCTCTCCGATTGTGCCATTTGATCTTCTCTACAGCAGCATTGGGCTCTGATTCTGTATCCATAGTCACTCTGTAGAGGCCTTTCACTCTCAACAAGATCTCCATCTCTGCTTTCCATTCAAAATAGTTGAAGGGAGTCAAGATAGTTTTATGTGAATCCATAGCTTTAGAAAATCTATCCCAGCTGTCAGTAGAAGGCTCCCAGTCTTGATGTCAAACCTGCAAAACAATTTTTGAAGGAGAGTAACAACCTACAATGGCTCTGATACCATGTAGAAATTCATGCCAGCAGTATATTAATTTTACCCACAACAATTATCAATTGATCATGCAAAATTGCTAACAATGGAGACTGAATATGGAGCTGTAACACAAAATTATATTAACTGAGTGTACAATAGCCAACCCTATAATATCATAGGCTTCTGAATAAATAGAATACATGAAGAAATCAAATGCATGAGGAAGCATCCAAATCTAGCATAAAGCAGGCTTACCAAAAATAAGCAAATCCCCCATAGGTGTAAAAGCTGGATCCCAAATCTGTCATGGAGCTCATGAATTGGAAAAAGGCATAGGCAAGCTAAAGAGTGGTGGAATGGCAGCTCACACATGCTTTTTCACGGAGAAAAGAGAGGAGGATGTGTAGGACAAAAAACAAGTTCACCTCACCTAGTTTAGCTTTCCCATGTGCCTTAAAACACTGAAAAAGCAGGCAATAAAGCAGAAAAAGTAGATAGGTGCCTAGGAGGCCAGGAATAAAACAGATTTGATTCCTAAGGCTTTCCCAAGTGCTACATGAGTCAGATATGGAAAGTTTGACCTCTATGGATAGGAAATTAGCAACTTGCTCAAGGTGGGACACATGAACTAGGAAAATAAGACAAAAATAAATGAATTAATGTCTAAGTGGGTAAACTATGGGTTGATTATTCTAAAAAGGGCCTCTTCCCACAACCTTTTATGGGGGATCAAGGGATGTGTTGGAACCGAGATTTGAGCCCCCAAGGTCAAGAAAGAGAAGGCCACTCCCGGGCAATAGCAGAACTGCTTTAGACCATGCCTCTAGCCTTGCACAGTTAGAGAGGGATCTCTCATTTGTCACCAGAGTCTACTCCACATAAGATGTTCAATCTCATGTGTCACCAGAGCCTACTCCGTATAGGATTTTCAATCAGCATAATCAGGGGGCTAGGATCCTGAATGGGGCAAAGTATGTTTAGGAAAGGAGTATGGTGGGATTATCAGGGGCAAGGGACCATGGGAAAATGGAGTCAAAACCTACGTAAGAAACGATTACAAAGGGAAAGAATGACATGGGCTTGCAAACAGAGGCAAGATAGTCGTTGATCTCCCAATCAGGAGATATTTAGCAGGCGATTAGAGGACAAGAAGGGATAGTCCATCGCATGGAGCACCAGGAAGATGAATTCCATGCAACTTTAGAAGAACCATTGATAAATTCCTAGAACAACAACAAGAGCATAGAGAGTATGAATTCCTAACCATTATACACTAATTTGTAGACATGAAAGCAATCAACAAACTGGAATGGAAATAGAAAACACATTTACACATAAAGGAAAGTACATATTGGGAAAATCAACGACACATGAATCTTTGCTGTGAGAATAGTTCTTTCACTGCAATTTATTCATACACAGGTATCAATTTTTTACAAATTGGGAGCCTCAGGCTGGGAATGTTTCCCAATCCAATTCACTAACTCCTTTCTCCCTCTATCGGGAGCGTTTTTACACAATCCTACTGCCGAGACTACTAAATTAAAAGCGGTTACAAGTCACCATCAGGTGTTAATAGTACAGGGAGTGGACTATCTCCATGTTTTATAAATATAAACAAACATTATGGAGATGCGGTGTGTGATAACACAGGCTGACAGCACATAGCCCCCTACAATTCTTCTTCATGAAAATGATTCTCATGCAGCATTTTGGTGGTCAATCATCCACACAGGCTGTTCTGGACCTATTTTGGGTCTCCTTGTCTAGCTAGTGTATGTCACTCAAAGGCTGACAAGAAGAACCGAATCCTTTTCCCTACCATTATCTCAACCTCATTCTCCATCGAGTAATACTGTTATAGGAGGAGGCCGGAGAAAAGGTGGACAAATGCTTGGTGATGATAAGTGAATTAAGAAGCTTATCATCCTTATACTATTTTCTTCCTCCTATGAGCCATGCAGCTAGGTGTGCGTTTGACCCTCTCCTTGTCCATGACCAAGTAGCCAAGTGGAGATCCTAGGAGCGGTGTCGAAACTATGGACCCACCTGGTCCCAGAATGAGCATTCGCTCCAACAATACTGCCACTACTATGAGCTGGGACTTCAGAGGTTGTGACTGCAGCTGGGAGTGTCGAAGGGATGTTGCTAAGATGTCAAAACCCATGCACTACACATTCAGAGACCAGGTAGTGTAGAAGCGAGTGAACCTCCCTTGGTGTTTAACATCTGTGCCCCAGTGGTTAGTGATTTTCTGGTGCGGATAAATAGAACAAAGATTCATGTTTTCCTACCAAGAGTACTCCTTATCGAACTAACTTCTCAAACCACACAGCCATGGTTGTCTATGAAGGACTTCGACACTTCTCGAAATTCAACCCTATATCTTTTATCATATACACAGTTCCATGTCTCAAATATCTTCGAAAGATGGTGTTATATAGTGTGAGCAGGAATGGCTTAGGAAGGGCTATACCCTTAAAGTAGCTGCGATGGTGGCGTGTGTGACGCTAGGTTGGTGACCTTCCCTCCTAATGTTCAATCATATTATCTGGTACAGCTAAGATTCTAAGCCATTTTTGTGTGGCTTCCAAGCTAGACCCAAGGGCTGCAAATTTGACCATCCCTTGGCCTTTCAATTACCTTGATGGTGGTGTCGGGATACTCTAGTTTGTCACATCCCTCGGCCTTGTGTAAATGCCAGGTTTGTCGCCTCAATGAATCAAACCTCTATCTTTCTCATGGATTCCTTTGAAACGAATCACGTGCCACACTTGTAAACTGAGGAAAACAGTGTCGCTGGACAAGACTTCCAGCTCAGGAATATCCTGAATGGCGTCAAAGGAATCGACCAATCTACAATGGGGTAGATTACACATGTGAACGCCTCCTTCACTGTCAACTCCACACTGGATGGGAAACCTATACCTTGGGAGTCTTCTTCAGCCATCCAATCAAAGGAATCTTTTACATCCACCGTCCATGTTCCATTCATTATGTCACCAACTTTTCTCATCTGAACACCACAGGCAGTTCTAGATTGTGACATGTTCTTAACCGTTGATCAAGACCGACCTTTCATGCAGTCGTTGATCCGAGTGGGCCCCACCATCTTTCGCAATGAGAGACTTTGATATTTTTCCGTGCTAGTTTGCATTGCGAAATGAACCAGAGCCATAGATTTATCTCCTTCTTCATCGCTGCCATTGATCTTCGCGACCTCTACCACCCTTTCCCGATTTTAGATTGTAGTTTTACTTGTACAAGTATGGGTCACAAAATTAATTTAAGTCGTATATTTTCCCCAGACCTCATCTCAGCCGTCGAAAGCTTCCTATATTTAACATGTTTCGCAATCTGGGAAGGAAGCTTTGATCATGCATGTTTGCTCGCACGAAGCGGTTTGGAGCCACTGATCCACCTCCGATCAATTTCCTCCTTTGATTATGAACCTTGCCCAATGCTAACAGCGCGCCTATCGCTTCCTCATTGAAGGGCGCCCATATGAGATTCGAGGTACTGGGACCCCTACCAAACCTCTGTTAAGCCCTTAGATCAACTGTTAAAAATGGAGTGTTAACACGATGTATTGAATTTCATAGATGATTTCTCAAGGTACTACTGGGTATATTTCCTCAAACTACAATTTGAAGTCTTTGAGACTCTCAAAATTTGGAAATCCCTATTTGAGAATGCATGTGGGAACAAGATAAATGTTATTAGGACTGAAAATGGAAAGAATTATGTGAATAGGAGTTTGCATCATATTTGTGAAGAATGTGACATCCAAATGTAGCATTCGGTGCCCTACAAATGATAACAAAAGGGTGTTGTAGAGCGCAAGAACATGGATCTCAAGGAGATGCCAACCTGTGTGTTGAAAGCAAAGGATTTGAATCCTAAGATATGGTATGAAGCCATTAACTATGTTTCATATGTCCAAAAAAAATCTCCTCATGAATATTGAGGCTTGGAGTGGTCAGAATCCAAGTGTTCACATTTTAGGGTCTTTGGCTCAAAGGCTTGGGCTAGGATTCCTCCAGAGAAGAGAAAGGCCTTTCAACCTCAAATAAAGGAGTCCATCATAGTTGGAAATGATCATCATCATGTTTTTTTAGGTATTTCTTGTTTTGGGGGTAGCAGGGCCTGTCAAAAGTATGCTGAGTGGGTACTTGTTGGATGCGGAATTTAATTCTGCATCCAACGAGAATCTCTTGATCTAAATTTGAGGAAAAACACATGCAAATATGTCGAAAATACAAATAAAAAAAGTAGTTTTTCTTTTCTTCCTCCAAAATTAATAAATATTATTTTATTAATTTTCCTTAGGAGGCCCATTTTGAGTTGAAATTTCCTCTAATGTTTATTTGAGAAACCCTTGTGAAGTGAGACTACATGGTTTGTGAGATCAGTATCTTCACATTCTTCAACCAGTTCCTCATTGTCATCTTCTTGTTGATATTTTTTCCTTTGTATAAGCTAGTAATTGTATCAAACATATCCTTGGGATTCTATAAGGATGATACATGTGAGATCCAATGGAGATGGAAATAATCCTCTTGGCTTTGACGAAGTCCTTTTTATGCTTTGTCTTTACCTCCCTTTGGAGCTGCAACTTCTTCTTTGACATAGTTCTCCAAGTCATGCTTCTTTAGGTATAAGAATCACTCTATAATTCCATGATCGATATTTATCATCTCCTTCAATCTTGTATTCAAGCTTGGTACTATTTTTCATCATGATAAAAATGAGAATCTCAACTAGAAATAGAGAGGATAGAACTTACCAATGATATTCCTTCAACTTGATGTTTGCTTAAATTTTTTTCTAGAATATTGCTTCTTGTGGGCATACGGTTTGATAGAGAAAACCTAATTTTTTTAAATTAGGTATATTTCAGATCTGATTGGATAGAAATATACACTTATTCAAGGCGAGCTGAGCAAGATACTCATTTTCCAAAATTTGTGGACAAAACTGCAAAGTATCTGATGCCCTAGTTTTCTCTGGCAATAGTGTTAGATCAAAAATTGAAGATCTGCAAAATGAGAAACTTATTCCATAGACATATGATACCTCCTAAGGAGAGTTTTATAGTTGTCCTTTATCAACTGGTCGGTGGAGGGAAGTGCCTGGAACGGGAAGCCCTAGTTTTCTCCAATTTATTCTGCATAATTTTATGTTATTGATTCTACTGTATCTCTGAAACTCCTACTCCTCTAGGTAAGAAACTTTGTCTTTAAATAGCCTAATATTTCCTCTTTCCAACCCCATAGGTTAGAGTAGAATTGAATTCTCTAAGTGGTACTTATGTGAATTTTTTCAAGGTTACTTATTTGTGTATTGTTCATGATAACGAACTTATATAGACTACCACATGTCACTATTTCACCTTCGAGGTATGAAACTATGACCACAGAAACTAAATAATGTGTACTATATGAAACATATTTCTAAATTTTATTTGGATCTTCAAATCCTAATATATAGATATTATCCCTAGGACACCTATTTATGACTATATTCTGGAGGAGGATAGAACCCTGATTTGGAGGAATCATATCTCCCAAAGTATAGCAAATTCGATGCTAAAAATTTCACACAAGGTACAAAAGGATTTTATTTTCTCCCTGTCAAAGTTTAATCCCCTGATATTTCTCCAATATCGATTTATAACAAAAGTACCAAGATGATTGGTTTTTGATTTCTAGGGTTCTCAAGCATGAAACCTTAATATCTAGTTGATGTAGTTGTAGCATTGTCTCGGATGCACAAAGATGTCTTTCAGGGTGGATATGATACCATGTCAATATTTCAATGGTTATACAATATCTAAAAACATTTAGCATCATAACATCATAACCATATACAAAAGGATCATTGAAAGAAAGACAATCACAACCACAGAAAAGAACAGAGAGATTTACCATGGGAAACTCTCATGGGAAAGAAAACCAAACAAAACTCCATCAATATAAAATTAACCAATTACAATGTAAGACCCAAATAATAATACTTATAATACACCAAGAATAATACTGGAATTCCTTCTCTCCTAGATGGACTACTCTTTCTCTGTCTAGCAAAACTGTTGAGTTATGTTGCTTGTTCTATTTGTCCAAATGAGGGAGGTGCCTCTCCTATTTATACTGATCAATTGAGAGTACTAATAACCCAAATGGGATGACATTTAATTGATTCTTGGGATGAATTTACTTGGAATACTCAAAAATACATTTCAATAATACGTCTGTGGGTAATACTGGCTTGGCTTACAACAAAGGTTTTACCTCAAGATTGTACATGACCAATTACATCAACAACATCCCTAATAAGAGGAAAAAAATCTTTGGGAGGGGTAATAACAATCATAATACAAAATATAATATCTTCCACAGTTATATTTTTTTAACAATTATTTTCCCAACTCTTAGTCTTCTTCTTGCCATAAAACATTCCCTCTAAACGTGTAAAATAGTCAGTACGCTCCTCATAATTGAAAACTCATGGCACTAGTTATCCCTCCTTACAGGATTGATCTAGAAGCATAAACCTATGAAGAGTCACTACCAACAATAATTGTGATTGACAGAATCCTAACGGAAAAACAAGGCCCCTTTGCTCTAATTCTTGCAGTCATCATAACTAGAGTAGCACAAACACCCTAGGCTGCAATATGAGGTTGTTGCACATGAGAATTCCAATTTTTCCTGATGATCCTTCAGAAATATTGGTCAAATATTCCTTTGGTATTTTTTTCCCATCCTTGGGGAGACCCACCCGTTTTCTCAGTTTATGATAGAGTGTCGTCGATGCACTGTCCTGTAAAAGAAAAGAGCACCAGTGCCTTTTTGTCTGTTGAAAACATGTGTCATAAGATCTCTTCCCTTGTGGGAAATAAGTGTCGATGCCCTTTCACCTTCACCCAGGAATTCTAATGGACCTAAAAATTGAAAAAATAAGATTCTAGAATCTTCCTTGTCAAATCCTCTGTGGAGTTGGTTCCTACTAGCTAGGGAGAGGTGGCATTTGCCTTCCTCACCTATTGGGATCACCTCTTATCCATATCCTAAGTGAATCTCATATCATTTGACCTATAAATGAATCCTTCATGGAGTGAGTGAGAAGAGGCCAAAGAAGGCACCCTTATTATGTTGGATTTTTTAGCACTAATTTATTTTAGCTAAAATTCGTGTTATTGACTTAAAAGTTTCAAATATTTCGTTGGAAATTCGGCAGCTCCAGGTTTGTTCACTTGGTCGTTTATGAAAGTTTCCAGGTTTGACAAGAAGAATGAGCTTGAAAACTCTTTGAGCAAAAAAGAAAAGAAATTTTATAAATTCTTATGATTTGGAAGGATTAGTTCATTTTAAAATAAAAATTATAAACATTGGTTTTATCTAAATTTGGCTTTATAGTCGAATTTTTATTTTTACCATAGTTTATTACTTTTATTATATGGACAAATGACTATTATTAAGGAAATATGGATAAAAGAGATTTTTTATAAAAATATAAGCCCATTCTTGCTATAAAAACATGTTGGCGCAAGCCCAAGCTCAACTCCTTTCCAAATTGTAGTCGAAGCACCAAGTCACATGGGGCCATGCACTCAAGAAAAAGTCCAAGTGCCAATCTCTCACAAGAAGCATCATGTTCACTTTGTTCCTTGCTATAGATAAAAGTTGCTGAAGTATATATAGTTAAAACAAAATACACCTGTTTTGCATTTGGGATAAGGGCATATTATGAGAAATGTAAAAATAGGAAAACAAATAAAATATAGGTTAATGAGAATGCCGTGTAATTCTTGGGTTAAATATTGCTTGTATAGAAATGAGCCAATTGCTATAGAAATTACATATGGTTTGGACAAAAAATTCATTTATATTTCAACTCCTCATGTTCTATACAACATAATTTGGAAGAGGCCGCTTTCTATGACGGATATGAACAATGTCAACAGATTGTTTTTCTTTATCCAAGACTCCAGCATTCAGCTTAGTGCCGAGAGTTTCTCAATAATATTTTTATACTTGGATCAACCAAGGTATTTGGAAGCTCATGAATATTATTTCCAAAACATTCATGGAGATTCCCATAGAACAAAATTTCCAAAGATAGCAAGGAGCACAAGAGAAATAAGTGACGATGCACAGTCTATGCCATACAAAATTGTTTGTAAAAAATATTATATACAAGCAAAAAAGGAAGGACATGAACTCTACCAAACTGCCAGTAATCATATGAGGAGATGATTGGTACATGAAATCCTTTGTTTAATAGAAAATATGCAGCTTGGAACACTTGAAACGTATATGTCCTTCATGCAGCAACAAATAATTTTCCAATGGTTGAATGAAATATACCTCAACTTTTATTCTTGAACAGAATGCTGTGTAGAAATTCCTGCAAACAAAATTAGTGATCGATAGTTCAGATCAAACTCAATTGCATCCAACGGGAAACATTATTTCGGTGATGAGAAGATGCAAGGAGAAAATAAATATTCAAATCTGTGTAATAAATATGCTTGTGGTGAAAATGAAAAACACGCGTCAAAGCAACACAATTTGACTAAATAGATCAACTGTTCACCTGTATTCCGTAGATTGAAAGTGTTTTTTGTTTAAGATTTTAAAAATTAGGGAAATTGTATATGGTGGACAAGTCAGTGCACGTTTTGGTTTGATCAAGCAAATCAACGTTTTAGAAATATTTTGTTGGGAAAATGTGAAGGGAAGTTAGTAGCTAAGGAGCTGAGCGAAATTTTTATGCCACGAGCAGATTAATACACGTGTGATATTTAACCAAATAGATTGACGGTTAGAAAGTTTCTAAGAACGGAAAGAACTGTTGGTTTAAGGGTGAAAAATATCAGTATAAATATGAAACTATTGATAGCATAAATTCAACAAGCGACAATAAAAATTTCTTTAAGTAGCTGGACAAGTTTTCTAAAAATGACTGTTTTGAGCCACTAACTTTCGAGAGATGTTTCTGCTAAACCAAGGTGAATTTTGAGAAACTGAGAGAGGTTTGTCTTTAGCATAGGATGATATAAAAAAGTGTCTCTCAGTTTTACACATGTGATATGGTTTGGAAGAATCGAAGCCATCTTCATAGGGAAAAGTTTCAAGTTTTCAAATGACTGTCTTAGTCATCGAATTCAAAAAATTGTTTCCGCCAAATGGGAATGAATTTTTAGAAACTGAGAGAGGTTTTAGTTCATCACGGGCCAATATTCAAAAAATGCCTTTCATTTTTACACAAGTATCACATATTGGGAAAATTGAAAGAATCGTCATAGTGTATTTTTCAAGAAATTTAAAGTTTACTGTCTGTGTCACCAATTTTAAAATCAGATCCTGAGGATCTGGAGGTGAATATTGGGAAACAAAAACATGGGTTTTAATAGGAAAATGGTCAATAAAAATAAACTATCTCATATTTCACACAACTATCACCAGATAATATACGTAGGAGGGTATATAAAACCTATTTTTCAGCAGCCCGCACCATATTTGTGTTTTATGTAAACCATGGCAAATGTGCCAAGTTAGAGTTTGTTCGAATTTTTTTTTTTCAGTTTGTAAATAAATTTGACCCTATTTCGAGGTTGGTATCAGGGGTATAAGACACTATAAGTATGCCTTAAACAGAGGAATAAAGGGTTGGAACTCATAATACTGTTGTGTTTATGTAATTTTGATCTGCTTTAATACAAGTTATAGAGTCGAGTGCCGGCCTTTGAATGAAAGAATTCTTGTGTATTTCTTAGTTATAGTCTATAATATTCTTTCTTTATGTGCATGTATTTCTATTATTCTTTCTCTTATGTTTTCTTCATGTCTTTGAATAGTGTATAATGGTTCTAAATTCATATTCTTAGGTTCTCGTCGTTGTTTTAGACATTCGCCAAATATTTCTTCCAAAGTTGATGTAGAATTCATCTTTTTGGTGCTCTGCATTGATGGAATATCATTGATCTTCCTTTTGCACTAGACCCAAATTATATCGACCGTAATTAGAGTACTACCCCACTCTTGCAAACATTTCCTGTGCAAACTACTCCGTGTTTCTTGTTAATTGTGACTCCATAGCCCAATACATCCTACGTTGTTTCAACCACCAATAGCTGAATTTAATTCCATGAAAATATATTTGGCCTTGATAAATATCTTGTGAGAGATCCTTCTTTGGAAATAGGGAATCAATCTCCCTTTCCTAAAGCGGTTATGTTGTTACCTCGAGCTTCGCCTTCTGCAACCTTGGGTGCAATTCTGAGTGTTAACGAACTGGCACCCTTGTTGGGGATGAAAGTGTGAATTATCATTGGGAAAAATGACAAAGATTCTAAGGAGAAAGGGTTTTTGTGGGAAAAAAGAGACTCCTGCATGTGAAAAAGGTTGTATCATTTTCCCTGGTGACTCCACTGAAAGATTCTAGAAGGTGACTCCACTGGGGAGACTGGTGGTCAGAAAGAAAAATATAGGAAGAGGTTTCAAATATTCCATGGGTATGAATGAAAGGTTTATATATGACTATTAGTGGTGAAACAATGGTTAAGTGTCAAGAATATCATGTCTCTTTTCACCTGGAAACTCCATCCATGAAGAATCCATTCTTCATAATGTTCTATGGCAGTTCCAGTATCAAAGGGGCTTGCAAAGTTTGAGGAGTTGATTTAGTTTCTCCACCATCAAGATGAATTCTTGGGCTGCAAGGTATGATCATATGAATCTTGTTGTCATTCTTGGTTATCCCAATTGAATACCGCATGTAGATTGGAAAACATGTCTTTCAATATTCAAGGATCAAAAGGGAGATGATGTCATGATTCATTTGTTAAGATTTCATAAGAATATACATAAGCTGGGGGTTGGATGGAATGAGGATTCTTTAATGAAATTATTCAATATTAGTTTAGAATAAAATGCTAGGTCATGGTATGAGGAATTACCATCAGGAAGTTTTTCCTCCCTTAAAGACTTTCATACAGTATTTCATGAACATTTCAAATATCACTATCCTTCTCTGTTGTCAATTCAAGATTGTTGTACACGCGATAAAGAGTTCATTGAAAATGTGAAAGGGGAATGTGGTAATGATTAGTACTTTGATTAAAAGGTTTTAGAGATATTACATAGATACTCATCTCAAAAATAAATACAAAACAATTTCCATGATATTCAAAAAAATTCTTAGTGGTTAGTACTATCTTCCTTGACTGAAGTTGACATAGAATAAAGCTCTGTCTCAACCAGCTATATCTCTCTTCCTGAAATTGATGATGATTTGCATCATTCTTATCATTCTCTGTATGAACAAGAAAGGAGTTGAGACTGTAAATCAAACCCTTCCTCATATTATTCAGCCCATGAAATATGGTCACAAGAAAAGGATGCTCCTGTCCAATCAGAAAAACCCCTTTTGCAACAGCAATCTCTTCAAAGTTACAATACTTATGTGATTGATTACATAGAGAATGATAAATCTATAAAATATCAATCTTGTAGTCCTTCCACATGCTTATTTTCTGAAATTGCAAGTAAAGAGAAATCAAATTTTGAAATAATGGTTGAAGGAATACCTTTGTGTGTTGATCAAATTCAAATTTCACCTGAATATTTACATGAATATATAAATCCATGTTTGCTTGTAGAAGATGATCATACTAGGGATTTGAAAGGAGATAGTTGTACTGATTTATTTTCTAAAGAATGGAATCATCATGTCACAATTTCTGTTAGTGATGAAAATCTCATTGCAATCCAATATTAAAAGGATGAAAACATAGTAGACAATAAACATGTTGAAAGTGAAGAGTTTCCTTTGTATTTTTCTTCATTTGAGTGGTTGAAAAAGAGACTTAAAGTTTCTAATAAAAAACAGGAATTTGAGATTGTGGAGGAAGGTATAAACTTCCTTGGATTGGATCATGAGCAAGAAGGACAATTATGCAATCAATCCCAACCTTTAGAAAAACCAGCAGTATGCAATGAAGAGTTGAATAACAAAGAAGAAGATGAGGGTTCTCAAACAAATGTTCCTTTTTGTTTTTCAGATTCAGAACTTTTTTGTCAAGAAGAAATATGTTTGCTTGATCCTATTGAAGAAAGGAATAATGATTCTGCTGAAGCATATAAAGAATATGAAGTTTTAAAGGAAGAAATTCTAGATGAAGTTGTTGATGTCTCGCCTAGAAATTGTCATGAATTTTCCTTGCATGGTTCTTTTGAATATCAGTTTGACAGTGTGCAAGGGAATTTACAGTTGGGCCAGCTTTCTCATGGTAATATAATGACATAATTTTTTGAAAGTTGTCATGCCTTTTATGATTCGGTGGCTCATTACATAGATAAATTTTGCAGTAGTAATGGTTGGTTATGTCTTTACAGAAAATATCAATTTCTTTATCATAACCTTTTTTCATTAAGTCTATCGGCTCTCTTTTTTTTATTAAGAATGAGGATAAATTTGGTTTATGGGATCATTTGCTTAATTGTATCACTAGAATTCAGAAGTTACTTGACTAGAAATTTATGCTTACAAAATAGGGTAGGTAAGTAGATGTGAATAAGCTCGACATGGCGAGCATTTCATTCAGTAATTTTCAGTTTGTTTTTAGCTTCAACTTTAAAGTTCAGGTTTGCCGTTATAGTTGGTTTCTAGCCTTCAGAGTATGGATAGGTGACACGTTATAGTTTGACATGGGTTTGTTTGCATAATATTTTCAGTTTTGGATTTCAGAGCATGTTGGAGGTTTCAGAGAATTTTGGGATCCTCCCAGTGGATTCGACACCTGCTATATGGGGTTCTTTGCTACCTCACAGGGAGGATAACCTACCTAGTTGGAGCCAGCTGTTAAACTAATTTATTTTTTCTAAAATTGGTGTTATTGTCTTAAAAGTTTCAAATATTTCGTTGTCAATTTGGCAGCTCCAGGTTTGTTCGCTTGGTCATTTATCAAAGATTCTAGGTTTGATAAGAAGAATGAGCTTGGAAACTCTTTGAGAAAAAAGTGAAAATATTTTTATAAATTCATATGATTTGGAAGGCTTAGTTCATTTTAAAATAAAAATATTATAAACATTGGTTTTATCTAAATTTGGATTTATAGTCGAATTTTTATTTTTACCATAGTTTATTATTTTTATTATATGGACAAAGGAATTTTACTAAGGAAATATGGATAAAAGAGATTTTTTATAAAAAGATAAGCCCATGCTCGAAGATAAAATCATGTTGGCACAATCCTGAGCTCAACTCCTTTCCAAATTGTAGTCGAAGCACCAAGTCACATGGGGCCACGTGCTCAAATCAAAGTCCAAGTGCCAATCTCTCTTAAGAAGCATCGTGTTTCCTTTGTTCCTTGCTATAGATTAAATCTCCTGAAGTATATAAAGTTCAAAAAACTACACCCCTTTTTCATGTGGGATAAAGGCATATTATGAGAAATGTAAAAATAGAAAAAAACAAATAAAAATATAGGTTAGTGAGAATGCTATGTAATCATTGGGTTAAATATTGCTTGTATAGAAATGAGCCAATTGCATATGGTTTGGATAAAAATTTCATTTATCCTTCAACTCCTCACATGCTATGTAGCATAATTTGGAAGAGGTTGCTTTCTATGATGGATAGGAATGATATCAACAGATTGGATTTCTTTATCCAGGACTCAAGCATTCAGCTTAGTGCTGAGAGTTTCTCAGTAATATTTTTGTACTTGGATCAGCCCAAGTATTTGGAAGCTCATGAATATTCTTTCCAAAAACTTCATGGAGACGCCCATAGAACAAAATTGTCAGATATAGAAAGGAGCAAAAGAGAAATAAGTGGCGATGCACAGTCTATGCCAGACAAAATTGTTTGTAAAAAATATTATATTCAAGCAAAAAGGAAGGACGCGAATTCTACCAAATTTCCAGTAATCGTATAAGGTGATGATTGGTATGGACAATCCTTTGTTAATAGAACATATGCATGTTGGAACACTTGAAACATATATGGATGTCATGCAGCAACAAAGAAATTACCAATGGGTGAATGAAATATACCTAAGAAGTTATTCCTGAAGAGATCACTGTGTATAAATTCCTGCAAATAGATTCAGTGATCGATAGTTCAGATCAAACTCAATTGCATCCAATGGGAAGCATTAATTCCATGCTGAGAAGATGCAAGGAGAAAATAATTTTTCAAATATATGGAATAAATATGATTCGATGAAAATGAAGAACACACGTCAAAGAAACACAATTTGACCAAATAGATCAACTGTTCACCTATATTTCGTAGATTGAAAGTGTTTGTTATTTAATATTTCGAAAATCAGCAAAATTATATATGGTAGACAAGTCAATTCATGTGTTGGTTTGATCAAACAAATCAACATTTCAGAAATATTCCTTCGGGCGAATGTGAAGAGAAGTTAGTATCTATGGAGTTGACCGAAAATTTTATGCCATAAGCAGATTGATACACATGTGATATTTAACCAAATAGATTTTCGGCTAAAAATTTTTCCATTAGAGAAAGTGATGTTGGTTTAAGGGTGAAAAATATCACAATAAACATGAAACTATTGATAGCATAAAATCAACAAGTGGGAAGAAAACTTTCTTTAAGCAGTTGAACAATTTTTATGAAAATGACTATTTTGAGATAGTAACATCCGAGAGATGTTTATGCTAAACCAAGGTTAATTTTTAGAAACCCAAATATTTTTTCCATCACAACAAGATGGTCTACAAAAACCTCTCTCATTTTTTAGACAGGTTATATGGTTTTCAATAATCGAAGCCATCTTCATAGGAAATTTTTTTATTTTTTCAAATGACTATCTTAGACATCAAATTCAAAGATTTTTTTTCTCCTAATAGGAATGAATTTTTAGAATATGAGAGATTTTTTCGTTCATCATAGACCAACATTCAAAAAAATCCTTCAGGTTTTACAAAGGTATCATATATTAGGAGCATTCAAAGAATCTTCAAAGTGTATTTTTCTAGAATTTTAAAGTTTACTGTATGAGTCATCGATTTCAAAATTAGATCCTGAGGAGCTGGAGGTGAATCTGAGCAAATGAATACATGGGTTTTGATGGAACGTGGTAAGTCAAAATAACCTCTCTCATATTTCACACACCTATCACCAGCTGAGTTATGCAGGAGGGGATTTTAAACCTATTTTTCACGAGTCTGCATCATATTTCTGTTTTATGTAAATAGTGGCAAATGTGCCACGTTAGAGTTTGTTATATATTTTTTTAAATTTTGTAACTAATTTTGAACCTGTTTTGAGGTAAGCCTCATAGGTCTAAGACACTATAAGTATGCCTTCAATATAGGAATAAAGGGTTGGAACCTGTAAGACTGTTGTGTTTATGTAATTTTGATCTGCTTTAATACAAGTTACAGAGCCGAGTGTCAGCCTTCGAATGCAATAATTATTGTGTATTTCTTAATTACAGTCTATAATATTGTTTCTTCTATGCATGAATTTTTTTTTTATTCTTTCCGTTATGTTTTCTTAATGTCTTTGACTAATGCATAATGGTTCAGAATTTATATTCTTATGCTCTAGCTGTTTTTTTAGACATTCACCAAATATTTCTTCCAAAGTTGATGTAGAATTCATATTTTTGGTGCTATGCGTTGATGGAGTGTCAGCATTCTTCCTTCTCCACTAGACCCAAATTATATCGAACATAACCGAAGTACTACACTGCTCTAGCAAACATTTCCTGTGGAAACTATTATGTGTTTCATGGTAATTGTGACTCCATAGCCCAATACATCCTAGCTTGTTTCAACCACCAATAGCTGAATTTCATTTAGTGAAAATATATCCAGCCTTGATAAATATCTTGTGAGAGATCCCTCTCTGGAAATGGGGAATCCAACTCCCTTTCCTAAAGTAGTTTTGCTGTTATCTCGGGGTCTGCCTTTCCACAACCTTGGGTGCGATTTTGACTGCTAACATGACTGAGATCTGGTTTAGAGGTGTGTTTGAGAGAGCCTATGCGTGAAGAGATTTTTGTGAGTGAGAAGTGTTGTAAGTTCATTGTGGAAGACAAATCTAGAAACATCAAGGATTTGGTTGTAGCTTTACCTTGTTTATTTATTAATAAAAAAGTGTTCCCCTTTCCAATACTTAATTTGTGTCAATATCATTTAAATATTGTTAGATTCCTTTATCACTAGCATAGATTGTTAATTTGCCATGATGCTCTCATCTTATTGTGTTATTTATTGATCTTTCATTACAGGTACAATGACAAAAGCATTCAGAACATTCATATATGAGGTATGAGAATTGTTTCATGTTGAGTAAATTAACTATCTAGGGAAAGGATATATTGTTATGTTTCTTTTGTTTCTGCATTCGTTACATAATTCCTTGAAACAAAATACGTGAACATATCAGGGATAGCTTAATCCAGTCAGAGTTAGGGGAAATCTAGTTAGATCTGGAGCATATCCAGTTAGACCTACAATTGTTGGTAACTTTCTCGCTTGTGAAATTAACATTTTCTTCATTAGCTCATTTCAGTGGATAAGGTGAGTGATCCATCTTGTTACTCTGTCAATTTCCTCTTTTGGAAGTTTTTTTTACTTCTTTTGGTCCAGCTCATTCTAGTTTTGGTTCTTTGTGCAGATCTTTAATTTTTCCACTTATATATCCGCCGATGCACTTAGTTCGATATGATAGGGCATCATTGTCTCATAGGATCCTTTTTCCTCTTGATAAGAAGTGCCTTCAAGGTCTTCTCTCAGCTTACAAAATGCATCGTTTCCACCTTGTTGTAGTGGACAAAAAGCATCGATATCCTACTAGCGTGTTAGCACCCTGCAATTTTCCTATGGTTGTCATAGTAAGTCACAGGGGTAACCATTTCAACCAACATTTAGACTGCCTTCTAGCTAAGGCAGTCAGAGAGGGCTCTCTCTTTGTCATGGTAACATTCACATACACATTTAGAAATAAAGAGCATGCCGAAGACTAAATTTCTTCTAGTAACAGGATAGTTACAAATAAGAGGGTGGAAAGACAAACAAAATCAAGACCATTGGGAGATGGATTCAAAGTCTAAAACATTACATTACAGCAAAAAATAACCAATTATTTATCCCCTTTACTATGAGGCAAATTAAGTGCAGCATTTAGTAAAATATCTTTGAGCGATGGTGAGAAGAAACAAGTTGAAATCCCAATGCGACAAGGGGAACCTATCGATGGATGAATCCTTTGAAACACCTTTAGCATAAACAAATATTGAGGGAAATGGAAGAGGTGGAGCATCTAACAGAGGAATAATTCCAAAACCACCATAATAAACACATAACTAATGCTTGATCTAATAATAAGAGCACTTAACAAAGAGTTAATTATTTTCATACAAATAGAAAGCATATTTGTAGGAAATACACATATGAAAATGAATTAAATGGAAAGCACACATAGAACATGAACACCGTGATGAATCTCATATCAGCAGAAGAAATATATTCATAAAATATCCCAAAAACTGTTACAAAGCTACAAAAACAGCACTGAGGCCTCAAAAATGAACATCAGTCCAACCTCTATCCTCCCCAAGGGAGTTTCTATTTATAATGTGAATTATTGTTATAGCGTATTTCACCACTCTAGGTGAATCACACTTTGTGTGACCTTCCCTTGTCTCGCTGCAGACTTCTTAGACCCTATGGACCACTTTTTTTCCTTTGATGTTTCCTTGATCATCCCTAAAAACATATGAAAAATGATACATGCGACTTTTAAACCTATAAGCACATATATATCCGGGTTTGACCACTAAAACCGCGTACATCGGGATGTGTGCATAATCCAAATCCTTTTGGAGTTTTCCTTGACATGGATCCGACTCATTTGACTCCTGGCCTTCCCTATGCCTTGAGATCACTCAGATTCGACCTTTCATTACCCCTTTGAAAAGATATATAAGGAACCCCTTGGTACATTGAACGCATAAGAGAGAATTGAGACCAAAGAAACTATAGTCCATTGTTGCCAGAACTTATGCTTGAGTCTACATCCCTTTGTCCCTTGGAGCACTTTTGTGTTCTTCCCAAGCTTTCCTTTTGCTTGTGATATTGCTATTGATAGATGAAGGATTGAAGTGGTGGAGGCCCAAGTGGGGGATTCAGTTTCTCCGGTTCGCAGACGTGCCATCAGAGGTTGTATCTTGTAATCTCTAATTTATATTAATAGAAATATCTTTTCCCGTCCAATAATGTGTGTTCAAATGCATATTTTATCCATGGGATTATGTCAAATGCTTATACATTATTGATTATATATTCTAGAATAGATCTAACACCATGATATATAGAATACTTGTATTGTTTACTTGTTTTTGAGGAAGTAATCTATCAATTCAAGCTAAAGTTGGAAAGCTCAACGGGGATCTACTTCAACCGTCTGGAATAAGGTACGAGGTCTGATCCTTTAGTGTTAGACATTTAATTTCTATTGCATACTGGAAAGGATTGATTTTTGGAGTCAAGCTGTCTGTTGTGGTACCCCAAGCCATAGGAATTTCTCTTCGTAACAGAATTGGCGACTCCACTGGGGAGTTCCTAGTAGTTGTCCTTTGGGGGTTTTTTTCTTGGCATTCAATGAATTTAAATTTCTCTTTCTCTCTTGTTTCTATGTCAGGTATGGGGGCATGCATGCCTGGTAGAGTCTGATTGGTGTGAAGTTTGTCTCAGCCTATCTATTTTCCTTAATTTTATGCACCTTTCTTCATGTACATGAGTTTTTGACTTACAGTCACGTATACACGTGGGTTTATCTTCAATTTCCGCGTATACACGCGGGTTTACTGCAAACAATCATGTATGCCCTTGATTTTTCCTTTTTGTGGAAGATAATTTGTTGTTAGCCCAAATTTTGATATTTGTTGAGTCTCCTTTGGCACTGCCTAAGTCTGTTTAGAATTCTGTTTCTGAATAGAAACGTTTTTTTTAGGCTAAATTTTTATTTTTTAAGAAGGTTCTTGTCATGGCATTTTCGATTTTTTGTTTGAGATTAGTGCATTAGATTTCTTTTACCTTAGTGCTTTGCTTGAGTGCTGTTTGGGTGTGCTTGCAGAGTCTAGGGGGTGTAGAATCATTCTTTTTCTTTTTGCACCTCTTTTATTTTCAAAAAATCCAAAAACATTTGCTTATCATCATGCACTGCATTTTGCACTTTGCATTGTACTTGCACTAGATTTGCTTTAGAGTACTAGTTAGGACTTCATATAGGAAAATTTGCATTCATCATTTGAAGAAAAATTGTGCATTTCACGTAGTAGCATACCTTGTTTTCATGGACATAATGCATTTGCATTGATTTTTAGGTGTGCATTTTACTTGATGTTGCGTCATAACACCATTAGTTACATGATCATATCCCATTTTTGAGTAATAAAGCCAACTAAAATCAATGCTAAATTAAAATGAACTACACTCTTTTCTTTTCTAGGGTGCACCAACAAGCTTATTTTTTAGGATCTTGGAATAGTTCATTGTAAGTCAATTCTCCAAGATCACTAAACAACAACATGTATGTGTCTGTCCAGGTGAGTGTGCGAAATCCTTGATATAACCAGTGTTTCTCAAGATCCTCCTCTCAAAAGGGAGTTAAGCATGAGGCAGTGTGAGCAATTATCGATTGGGATGACCCCTAGTCATAACTGAGTAGCATCGAAGATATTTCTAGGATTGTATTCGTATCTGGGGGCTCTTTCGAGAGTTTCAGGATTTTCTATCCTACCCATACGGTCAATCCCGCCTGCGACTATCCACCTGAGCATTGATTATATTGAGGTGACCTTAGTGGACTTACCTAGGATATCGAGGGGGTACTTTGCAGCGGTTATTTTGCAGGTGTCCTGGCCAGGTTGGGGTCGGACAGCACAGTCGCTTTACGTGTTGAAGCTGAGGGCCACAATAATTGGTTACGTACCTCTGCTTGTTGTGTATGATAGTCTCAAGCCTCTCCTAGGCGAGACATACTTGCTTCAATCGGGAGCTCACTTATCTAGCCCTTGTTTGCTTGCATTTGGATTTAGGTTTTATCAGTGATTGCTCTGTGCATGATAGTCATCCTAGAGTTTGTGTAAATAGATATTCTTTGCTATTTTTTTTGAGTCATCATGGATTTGAGTGCGGTTCCTCGCCGTTCTCGTCATTTAGCAGGACTTCCACCTTCTACATCTCCTCCTACTTTGGGAGAGAGACCTAGACAGTTGTTGTAAAGGAAAGTATCCTATGGCTAGGGTTTAAGAGGCCATCAACATACTGGGGTTGAAAGAAATATGCACAATGTTTAGCAAGAATATATAAGCAAGATCAGATATGAGAAAGGTCCACACCTAACTAACTGAAGGCTGGTACAAGCTTTCTCTTCGATCCTCTTCTTGCTCCTCTTGCTCCAAGAGACCTACAAAACGAATTATACCTTCCTCAAACCATTATGACCACATATAAAACAATGATTATCAAATAAAAATGAACAAATGATTTGAATAACATCATTATATGATCATAAACAGAGATTCAATCACACATTGAACAATGATTTGGGAAGAAGAAGGACATCACATCTTTATTAATCTTGAAAACAGGTACAAGTATACCTTCTCTTCAAGTTTGGAACCTCACGAAACCTTGATCTGGTTCTGCTACTTCTCTTCTCCAAAGAACTCAGCCTCCAAGCTCTACAACACAAGGGGAAGACCTCCAGGGAAAAGGTGTGGGAAAAGAGAGTCCCGATTCCTCCAGCATAACAATGCAGAAATTCAAGTCCCCCTCTCATGGACCTCCCTACCTCTATTTATATGATTAAGAAAGAGTTAGGGGCAAAGAGAAAGTGGTTACAACTAAAGAAGTAAGTTGCATAACTACCCAAACTAACCGAAATTTAAACGACTAGTTTTTGACATTTTTAAAAGGTATTCGTGGGTTGCACAACTGGACAGTCGCGAATCATCCGTGGGTTGCCAGTATAAAAAGTTGCGAATACAAGAATCCGCGGGTTGTATAACTATATAGTTGCGAATCATCTACGGGTTTCCAATATATAAATTCATGAATATAAGCAACTTTTTGTATTCGCGAGTATGTAAGAGAGCAACTCGCACATATTTAGGAGGCATTCACGACTTTGCCTTAAGGAAAGTCGTGAATGGAAAAAAAAGGCATTTTAAGGATGTTTTTGGGCATTTTCAGACTTTGGTGTCTTCTGAAAAGTTTTAGCTAACTGAAATACCTTTCCAACGGTGTAGATATGAGGTCAAATAGAGTTACAAAAATCAATATATCAGTCCTCCAAGATAGGTGTTTTTTCAGTGACTTTCATGAGTGTCATCATGGAAATGTCGACATGCGACGAAATCATGGGAAAGTGGTCACAGGTAGAGATGTGTTATTTTGAGCTATAATAGATTCCCCCTAATGTGTGAGGTTATAGGGGAAGATGATAGCCGAAATACATTATAAAGGAAACAACCGAGTATGGAGAGAGCAAAGAATCCAAGATCAAAAGGCTCTAACAAAGGTACCTGTAAGAGAGATAATTGTCAGAAAAAATGGTCTCTGGGACATACATGTCCATATACAAAACATCTCTGTAAAGATACACGAAGATCCAACATATGTATAACTGATGAAACTATCATGGTCGCTCAATATGCAAAAAGGCACCATATCAAATCTAAAGGAGCCATGGCCACAAATAAACAAGGTGGATCCATACTCGACAATCGATCATAGCCACAAAAATACAAGGTGGATCTATGTCTCAACAAAAAGTCATATAAAGTATAACAAGGTCTTGTGCAGCTTGGGCAATAGAAAAATATGATAATGCTACTATCGGCCCAAGGTCTTCAATCCAAACCGCCCAAAAAAGGTACGAATCCTAACCATGCGAATAAAGGAGTTGAAGTTGAACATGGAGGAAACTGTTTGATTACCGGTCAATAATGAGAACCGTTAACAAACACGAGGGAAACCACCATTAATGAAAATGGTCCCCAAGGTACCTAGTACATTCTATCAAGTGTGATTACAAGGACGTGAATTCGAACACTTGAAGAATCCATTGAGTAGGAGACATTAAGGTATTCCCACTATCCAATAGCGAGGGAAATTGCCATTGATGACAAAAATCCCCAAGGTACTGTCATAAAACTCCAAATCTCGTTCCCAGAGCAAGAGGTGTTGCAGTCGATAGGAAGAGATCCGTTGGAAGGAAGGCATTAAGGCATCCTTCATCATCCAACACAAGGTAAATCAAAGACTAATTGGATCTGGAATTGGTACCGAATTTCATGACAAGGAACGCCGAAGACATGATGTAATGAACTGATACCAGGGAATGGTCTACATAAAAGGTCAAGGCAACTACAGAAAGGCCGACAAAGGTTTAATCCTTGAATAGTGAGCACGACACAAAAGCGACTTAGGCAGTGTTTGACACAAAATAGGACCAACGAAACAAATCTGCAATGTAGGAGACATTGACAGATTCCCCATATAATTGGAAAAGAGACCAACTGGAGGAGTAAGAAAACTCTGAATCAGGATAAGGTCAAAATACTAGGACCCAACTATTGATAGACTCAAAACTGGTGCTTTGTTCAAGGAAACAAGAATTTCTGCCATGATGTAAAAAACATGTGAATGAACTTCCCTTCCCCTCTTTCTTGTAAAGGTTTAATGAGTCCAAGAAAGCAAACTCGAGACCATCTTAATTTTTGGCAAGCTCGAAGAAAATAAAGAAGAATGCTTGATAAAGCACTGATTCGTGGATTTTATGAGCCCGAACTAGTACATGCTTGACGATTTTTTCATAGTTTAGAGAGTCTGAAAACTCCAAAGAAGACTCCAAGGGGGGTCCTTTTTCATACAATTTAGTCTCCTGAGGCCGAAAAAGTATAAAACAAACCAAAGAAGAACTCTCTTAACTTCCGAAGAAGAAAAGGCGCACCTTTTTATTACTTAGTCAGGAAGGTCCGAAAAAGGTTAAATTACCACCTACCCAACGCTAAATCAAAAACAACATATAGGCTAAGTTTTACGAGTGTGAAGGAAGGCAAGATCTCTCAGAAAGATCCATTTGATTACGAGAAATGGGGCTTACAACAATAAAATCAATGCTTTGTTCTTTAAGGTTTAATGAGCATGAAAAAGACAAAAAGTACACTCAGAATCATTTTCATGTTTTGGTCCAGAGCACGAAAAAGAGAAAACTAAGCTCATACCGGGGGTTCCTTTTCCGTAAGTTTAGTCCCTTAGGTCTGAAAAAGAGCTAAACCTATGCCTGAGAATACTCTTCTCAATTCAAAAAGAAAAGAGAGGGATCCTTTCTCGTATTATTCCACATGGTCCGAGAAAGTGATAACCTACCACCAATGTGGATGCCCATTCACATATTCTTAACGAGCCTGAATGGACAAGTTTACTCGGCAGTCAAGTCTATTTTGAGGAGTCAAACCTGGGCCTAAAGAAACTCAAAATATTTCCCGTGAATTTTTAACGAGTACGGAAAAGTCAACTCACGGCCTCCTTACTGTTTTTAATGAGCTCGAAGGAGAACATAAAGAATGCTCTAAATGCGAGGAGACGAGTGTCATAGGCAGGCGAAACTAGTTCCAAGCGCAAGGAACAGACCTATGAATAATGCAAGGAAAGTGAGCAAGATAAGGACACTCGGGGAATGTCCCCTCAAGGTAAAGGGTTTCAAGTTGCAAAGGCAAAATGATACAAGGCTGGGCGATGATGAGAACAAAGATGAGGGCTTATACAACGAGCTAAAAGCGTGAAAGCCGACATCAGGCTCATAAGCACGAGCAGGGCACATGCAAATGCAATTATGACTTGAACAACAAGGTGAGGCCAGTAAACAGTTGTGAACCCAACTATAAATCCTGTATCCAAGAAACAACAACATCAGAATCATATTCAGAAGAAACGATCCGATGCAGGTCACTTTGGTAGAAACACATGTGACTTTGCTATCTTCTATAAAAGGGAAAGTCAAGGAAGAATCAACTAAAGAAGATTCTATAGCACCAAGGCTCGAGGGTTTATAATCAGTAAGATCAACCTCGGAAGGAGAGAAAAAATCAACAAGGGAGATAGAGTCTGCAGGAACAAACACAGCATCATGGGAGTTGAAAAATTCAAAAGAAAAATCAAACTCATCAGGATCACTGACTTGCTGTTCGAAGGGAGAGTCCAAAGACTCAACAATACCAACATAAGAAGAAAGGGCATGCTTACTAGGCAAATCAGGGTTAGAATTAGTCACAACTAAACCAACATCCAAAAGAAGGTCAGACTGTATCAAAGACTCTAGGAAGACTTCATCCAAAGGAAGGAGATCGTCCGAGATAGGACACATATCTAAACTTTCAAATGGATCGACAAAGTGGAGAGCATGCTCTACAGTCTGTATAGGATGACTCACCTGATCAACTGCTGGGACCAAGTCCCGAGAAGGTAAGCATGAAAACAGAGGCTGCTTCTCAGTAGCAATTGAACACAAAGGACACGAGGTCACATAGTTCACCTGTGGTGGGGTAGTGTCTACAGAAACACTGGGAATCAATAAAGGAAAAACCTGGTCTCTAGTTGGATCAGCAGACGAATCAAGGAAATCCAACTGATCGATAGTGACAATTTCTTCTCCATGATTAAAGTACATCACATGAAAGAATGTTGACACCAAAGCTTGCATGGCATAGACATAATCACGTCCAAGGAGCATATTAAAGTCCAAGGGTTCTTCTATCACCATGAAGTCAACTAAGACGGTCTTCCCACCCAAAGTAACAGGTGTTTGAGCAAGAATTCTCAAGGCTATACAAGTTCTTCTATCAAACGCCAGTAATTGACTAGCAGTCGACACAAGGCTAGGAGATCCCATGCCTTGCCAAGCACGAGCATACAAGATACTAACTGAGGCTCCTTCATCAACAATACAACGAGTGATCGTATATGGTTCAACTTTGACCTTTATCTGGAAAGGTACATTAGAAGGAAGGCGCGGCTCAAATAGGCTATCCCAATCAAAGGAAGCAATCCGAGAGCTTGGTGGGGGTTGATCCGAAGCGAGTTTAGTTCCCCCTTGTTCAGTAAGTTCTGAACTGGAAGTGAAGAAAATGTGACTAGTGGACACTTCACTCTCCAAAAGAAGAGTGGGGTTGATCGATACTGGAATTGATTCAACCGCTTCGTGAAAGTCACTCTCTGAAGGGAGAATGGGATCGACCAAAGATGACATTGGTTCAATCACATCAGGATCACTCTTCGAAAGAAGAGTGGGATCAACCAAATATGAGATTGGGTCGACCACTTGATCAACCAAAGGTTGAGTAGGTTGTTGAGAAACTATAGGTTTTTTAGGAGAAGGAAAATATTGAGTCTTGGACCACACTCTTCGCACCTCCATGATAGCAGGGCACAAGTGAGTAAGATAATCTCCCTCACATAACATACAAGGGAACTTAAGTTTGCACTTCAAACGACCAGTTTTCTCAACGGTGTCAACATGGCTAGTAGTGGCTGACTGTTTTCTCTCAGCATGACCTACAGAGGCTAAGAGTTTGCCCCCAGCATGAACTACAGAGGTTGGGTAACTGGGTCCAACCTGACTAAGAGAGGCTGGTTGTTGAAAAGATTCAGGATGTTCAAAAACAAGATGACCATGAAACAAAACTCTTCGCACCTCCGCGATAGAAGGGAACTTATAAGTAAGGTGTTCTCCCTCACAAATCTTACAAGGAAACTTGGGCTTGTGTTTTGAACGAGTAGTCTTTTCAACAATGTCAACATGACTCGCAGTGGCTGACGGATTGTCTTCAGCATGAACCACAGAGGCTAAGAGACTGCCCCCAGCATGACTATCAGAGGCTGAGAGACTGGGTCCAACATGAATTGTAGAGGTTGGACGGGAACCACCAACATGAACAACAGAGGCTGAATGGTTAGGATCAACATGCTTTGCAATAGTTGAGTGTGTGCCCCTAGCATGAACCACAGAGGCTGGGTGGATGGATCCAACATGAGCAACAAAGGTTAGATGGGGAGGTTCAACTTGAACAACATAGGTTGAACGGGTGCCCTCAGCATGAACCATAGAGGCTGAGTGACTGGATCTGACATGACCTGGAAAGGTTGGAAGGATCCCACCAGCATGATTATCAGAGGCTGGATGGTGAAGATCAACTTGATTTGCAGAGGTTGAGTGCTTAGATCCAACATGACCTGCAGAGGTTGGATAGGTTCCCCCAACATGAACTAAAGAGGCTAGGTGGTGAGGTTCAACTTGACTTGCAGAGGTTGAATAGGTGCCCCCTTGCTTATGTGCCTTCTTCCTATTCCTCCTTCTTTTACTCCTTTTAGACTGTCGGTTACTAGTATCAGTACTTTCACCTCATGAAGTAGAAGGAGGAGGAGAATCAACTACAGGTGAAGGGGAAGCATTGTTTTGATGCTCTTGATATAAAGATCTTACTTGAGAAGCATCAGGAGCATTCGGGACAGTTGGAGTGGAAAACAACCACACTAGTAGCCCTAGGGTGAATCCAGGAAGATTCAAGGTGGCCATCAAGGGAACACCAACATTCCCTGTGAGAGGAATATTACAAGGAGTTCCCATCATGGGGATCTCTTGGTTGGTGTTCGGAGGGGTGTTAGCCATAGTTTCAAAACAAGAGACAATGTCTAAGGTTGAAAAGTCAACCAAAATTACAAAGCACACACCTAAAGGCACACTAAGTACAGACAAACCACACGGCACTCACTAAAAATTCCTAAAGCCAAACAGACAAACAAGTATAAGATATACTTTCCAGAAGAAAGCTGAGAGATAGTTACTTGGTGTCCCTATAGATGCTTTTAGGCATAAGAGGAGGAATCACCCACCGCCCTCCCACACTTTCTACCGGGGTTACCTTCCAAGTCCATCCAAGGTCAACCAGAAATAACCTTCCAGTGTACCTATGTATGAACCCTAGATGTCAAAGACACTAAAGGCTACCTTAACTATATTGAAAGTCTAGGGGGACAGTCATCAGCCGAACTTGTACACATGGGCAGGGTAGCTGATCCTGAAACTCTGTCTAGGACATAATCCCCAAATGCGTAAAAGTCCTGAGTTACATTTTGACAAGGATTCGGAGGGTTATCTCCTCTGTCCAAGCCTCCACGCGGCCTAGTGCTTAACTCCCGTTTGAGAGGAGCTTCCCAGATACAATCAATGTAGAAAAGGATTTACCTAGTGATTGGCCAACTACGTCTGAAATTTTAAACACTTGTGGGGAGTTTAAACTCCCTATCCCACAAGTCTAGCCTAAGCTAGTTGGTGTAAGACCCTATAAAATAAAACTTACTAGTAAATTTTAAATTTATACGTTTATTTTAAGGGAAATTTTTTAGTTAGAGGGTAAATGGCATGAAACTTATGTGGTGTTTTGACTCAAAGTTGAAACAGAATGACTAAACAAAGATATATGAAATGCAAAAAACAAAAACTATTCTCTTTATATTTTCAAATAACTTGAAAGCCAAAAAAGAACAAATTCTTTTTATATTTTTAAATTTTTTCAAAAACAATGCAATGCCATGCAATCTAGACTAAACCTAACCTACATACATATAAAGCAAACATGTGTTTTTGTCTTTTTCTTTTATAAATGCAAAAGAAAAATCAGCCTATCAACTAATGCAAGCAAGTACTGTAAGCAAAGCAAATAGACAACTACTCTATACCCCACAAACAAACCCTAGGTTTCCCTAAAGTTAGATATAACCTCTCTTGAAAAGAAGGCTTACAAAGGAAAACAAGCCCACAACTTTGGAATGAAGATACTGAGCAAAAATACTGATAAAAACAAAGGTCAAAAAGTCCCAAGTATCAATCTAAACCTACAAACAAAGGTTGCTCAGTACCTTGTCCAACAAGGTCAAGCCAAAGAAGGAGGTGAGGGGGGGGGGGCAAGTAGCAAAAACAAGTATAGGTTCTTTTTAATTTTCTTTTATAAATGCAAAAGAAAAATTACCTACAAAGCAAAGTATGCAGATAATAAGAACAAAGAAAAAGGAACTTTGCTATACAAGCACCAAACAAACTCTAGAAATGCCCTAAATTTAGTATAAACCCTACTTGGAAGGAAGGCTTGCATAAGAGACAAATAAACTAGTTTGGCATGGTGAAGTTAACCAACAAAATAAGAAGGAAACCAACACCAACAAGATTCTGAAATCAAACAAAGATCACTAACAGAGGCTGACAAAAAACATAAGCCAAAAATCATACCAAGAAAAGGAGGTGGGGGAAAGAGCAAAGAGCAAACCACATAGATAAAGAACAACCAAAAGGATGAATAAGTGGCAACAAGGACATGAAACAATGCAAAAGACTGAAATAAATAAAGAGAAACCCCAAACAGACAAGGCTCTCTCCAGCAGAGTCGCCAGTTCTGTTGTACAGGATTATACACCTAATAACCATATGTCTGGGGTTACCAACATACTCAATCAACTTGCAGACAATTGACTCTAGAGTGCAGAATAGGAAATAGGAGGGTTAGAAGGACTTACTTGTTAAATGAAGGTTGATCCTTTCTTATCCTCTTCCTCTCTGTTCCACTTCCAAAGTATTCAAGATTGCTTCTCTTTCACCTGTCAAGAAACACTCTTCCAGATACAAGATGATTCATGTACATATAAGCAAGTTAGATAAAACACATATCATACTGAAATATAAAAATTTATCAAACCAAAAGATGTGAAACACATATGGAAGAAGTTATCTCTTTATTATCAATAATGGAAAGAGTTTAGGTTACAACCCATTGCCTGAGACAAGGACTCCTTTGCAACCAAAGGATTCTGAGTTCCACTGCTCCAAAGACTTCTGTATACAATCCACCAGCATGACTTTGCTCTCCAAGTCTATATCCTACACACCCTCCCCAAGGCCTGTATTTATATGGAGGAAATAAGGTAGTTTCGAAGGTTGAGGAGGTTGAGATAGTTAAGAGGATTAAGGGAAATGACTTAACTAATCTCAGACCAGCGCGTGTTTTTATGTTTAAATGTTAAGAGACACATTCACGGGTATGTAGTAGAGAAACCCACGAATGATTTGTGACTTATCATAAGGGAAACCCATGAATACATAGATTCGCGACTTGCATCAACCGAGACTTGCAAGTTGTATAAAAGAAGAGTCGCGAATACTACTCAACATAGTAAAAAATGGCAAACTAACCAGCTGGATGGGGGAGGAATGTATTATAAGAAGCTCATCTAGAGTATCCTGGGAAAACCTCAATCCATAGATGTCCTTTTGTGTGCCAAAATGAGGAATGTCGGAACTCGAATGGAGAGGTGCCATTTAGGAGGATAACAATAGTCCAGGTGGACTATGTCACACATTGATTCACACACCATGGGAGACCGTTTAGAGGATATTCCTGAACCACCTCCTCCCATTCGTATAGGTGATGGGGAATTTACTCCTACTTATAATCCTTCACCCAACTTAGCTGAGTTAGGTCCTGTGATTTCTGAGATATGAGCCATGCATGATAGACCTACTCACTCTAGGGCTGATTCCCCATTGACATGTTACCGGTATGGAATGCCGTAGGACGCCGAGATTCATTTTGAACCTGCCAGCACTAGCTATGGTAGTTATGTTATGTCTGGTTTCCCTACACATGATTTGGTATTTCATGTCGCATCCAACTTCGAGCCTAACACTATGCCTGGGGGCACTCTCATTCCTTACCATGCGGAGAGGTTTGAGAGCACTAGTCACATAGCACCTTTCGTCCTAGTGGTGGAACTTACATCATATACCCCTCCTAGGTCTAGATCTAGCGATCTGATTAGGATACCAAACCCAAGACGAGTGATGATATGTGGTAGTACATACTTGATTACTCAGATCCCTTCATCCTCTATCCCTAGTTCTTCAAATGTCCACCCTCCACCTTATTCACGTGGTCCTTCGAGTCGGCACATGGCTACGAGTCAGGTCCGTACTGCAGTTACTAGACCAATTGTGTCTCAAGTTTACATACTGCCCGTTGCTTTGGGAGGCTATGTTCATGCTTCTAGAGGTCATATTACTACTTCCGCGGCATATTTCCCTACTTTCGATATGTATATCCCTACTTTCGAAGCGTATCTTCCTACCTATGGAGTGTCTCATGGGGCATCGCATGCGATGACCTATGGACCCTATTATGGAATGCAGTATGGACAGGGTTCTTCACCTTATGGGGGCAGGTATCAACAACCTACTTACTCTCCTAATTACAGCTTTGTAGCTCCTACTAATCAAGGTCCACCTCACTATGGTTCTTCCACGCCACCCTATACGGGTCATACAGGAGGAGGACAATATGGCCAAGGCCATGGTGGTAGTCAACCCTATATGAATCAGGGAGTGGTCCATCGACCTCATCATCCTAGGCTCCCTTTCCTCGTGATGCTTAATCTTCCTGCCTTATTGAGACTGACGAACGATCCTGTGGCTCATGACCCGTCTTGGCCAGCTGTCCCTACTAAGCTTCCTTCGGACATACCTAAGTTCGAGGGAAAACCGAGAGAGGATACAAGCGAACATGTTACTACGATTCACCTATGGTGCTCTTTGAATTCATTACATCAGGATTCAGTCTATTTGAGACTATTTCAATGCACCCTCACAAGGCCTACTGCGAAATGGTACATAGAGTTACCTAGGGGTTCTTTCGCTTTGTTCAACGACCTTGCGATGAATTTTCTTAATCACTTCCAGCTACCAGTGCGTTATGACATTAGTACTGAACTCTTGTCGACATTTTGGCAAGATAAAGCCACACATATTTTTTATCATATTCAAAAGTGGCATAGACGTAAGAGGTTAATTAAAGCTTTTATACTATCGGAATTCCTCCTCGAGTGGTTCCTCAAGTCGTTATTGCCGTATATAGCGAAGAATGTTTCCACATCCGAAGTGCAAACTAAGTAACAAGCAATTTTTAGGGCGCAGGAACTGGACTTGATCTATGCTCAGTCTAGTTTGTTGTATGAGATTATTCCCAATGCCCCTCGTTCCAGTTTCGATCCCAAAGTCAAACCTGGACCACATGCCGATGGCATTGTGGGTTGTGCAAGTACGAAACCTGCAGATTCGGTTGCAAAACAAGTTGGTCAGTTGTCAATCAACCAATCTGCTTTGGGACAAGCTATGGCTTCATCTCAACCCACCCAAATGGTGAATGTACTTTTTGTGAAATTATCGGACCAGAAGGGTAACCAGCAGCCCGGACGAAACAAAAAAAGGGTAAAAATAATCGTAATGGTGGGAATAAGAATGAGAATGCTAACAATAATGACAAGAATGGTCGAAATGCTGGGGGGGAAAAGCAAGCTAAATGTAAGGTTAAGTTCCCTTGCAAGTTGTGTAAGGACGATCACCTCACTTACTTGTGCCCTCGTATTGAGGAAGCTTCGAGATTCTTGGCATAGGGCCCAGCTGTGCTAACTAACCCTTTATTGCATAATAAAAATATGAACTCGAAGTCCCATGACTAGTCTGATGATGATCATGATCCATCGAAGACTAGTGGTCATGGGTGCATTAATATGGTCCACGTTGCGAAAGTTGTGACGCATGCGAAATATTATGGTTTGTCATAGCCCAGCCTAGGCAAAGAACCTGATCCACCAGGGTCCCATTTGCGTATTGAGAAACCTGTGGATATATCTGAGACTGCACCTCGCATTCCTAAGGGAGTCCTTAAGCATTCAGGGCATAATCCATATTCCCGAGCCGCCCAGAATTATTTAGTTGTCAAGGATTTGGGCCATACTCCTTGTGCGATGTTTACATTGGAAGTGCTTCAGAGTTGTCTTTCGCAAAGGAAGGAGTTGCTTTCTACCCTTGGTGTGAATGGTGATGATTCTTCCTCGGTGATCAAATTTGAAACCGCAGGGCTTCAGCCTTGATTTCCCTACTATTTGTGTCTTTTGGTGCACGTATAATGTCTTAATATGACCGTCAAGTGCACTCTGATTGACGAGGGCGCTACTGCTTCTGTGATGTCTTTATCCTGTTGGAAGGGTCTGGGTTCCCCTGAGCTGTCTAAATCAATGACCATGTTAAGTGCGTTCGATGGGAGATCTTTTAGGTTGCATGGTATCCTTCCTTCCCTTAAAGTCCGTTTGGGAGGGAAGACTATTGCGATAGAGGTTGAGGTGGTAGATGCGCCCCTTGACTACAATCTCTTGCTAAGTAGGAATTGGATGTACAACATGCAAGCTGTTGCTTCTTCCTTGTTCCGTGTTGTATGCTTTCCACATAACAGGAAGATTGTAATGACTGATCAAATGGCATTAAAGAATCCGTCTGTTACCGCATCTTCAGGAGCTTAAATCCCGATCGTTGAACATTCTCAGCCGGCAACTGGGAGTGTGGGTGTAGGCATGTACCCATCCCTCATGGGAAGCTTTAGTTGTCCTGTACCGATCCTCATGATAGGATCTAGTTTCGATGAGGCTTCGACATCTATGAGATCAGTGTCTTTTCGCACGAGTCAAATGGAAGATCTGTGGATTCTACCTGCACCGAGTACTTCGAGTGAGCCCGTCGTGACTGACGTGCCATTGCCTACAGCCATGATTGCTTATCAAGCTAATCTGGAGTCTGCTGTAGAGCCTAGTCCTTCCTCTTCATGGACAGAGGAGGAGGACCCTTATGTGCTACCGGCATGGGTAGTACAGTCGTCTCACACGCACGACTACCTTGATATGGTTTTCCCTTCGGATGAAGCGATTATTGAGGCTATGTCGGGAGTCGAGCCACCACGAGAGGAACTCCATCATAGATCATATTTTCTTCCAGAGCTTGACCATTTGGAGTGTGAGGATTTTAGGGTGGTTCTTAGTTAGAGAGTTGGTAGTCCTGTGGTTCCATTAAGATCTCCTGGTCCGATGGCTGATGGAAACATGGCGAACATATCTTCAACGATTCCTATCAACATCTCTCGCAATCCTGGCACGATAGAGAATGCCTATATTTTGGTGGAATGTTACCATGCTAAGATTCTGGAATACACTGAGCTATTTAAGGAATTCCGTGATATTTTTGCTTGGTCTTACGACAAGATGCCAGGTATTGACCCTCGAATTGTCGAACACAAGATTAATACTTACCCCAACGCTAAGCCTATTCGACAGCGTTTACATGTGGTGAATCCTAGGAAAGCACCCGCCATTAAGGTAGAGATAGAGAAGTTGTTGAAAGTTGGTTTCATCTATCCCATTTCCTTGACAGAGTGGGTTTCAAACCCCGTTTCGGTGGATAAGAAGCATGGAGCGATCTGCACATGTACTGATTTCCGCGATTATAATTGTGCCTATCCTAAGGACAACTTCCCCACACCATTTATTGATCAGATTTTGGATGAGTGTGTGGGTAGCGAGGTGTTCTCCTTCATGGATGGATTTTTTGGGTATAATCAGATACAGATTAAACCTGAGGACCAACATAAGACTACATTTATTTTACCTTGGGGAACATTTGCATATCAAAAAATGCCTTTCGGCCTTAAAAACACTGGAGCTACATTTCAGCGGGCAATGACCTTGATCTTCCATGATCTCAAGTCAATTATTGAAGTATTTTTGGATGACCTCACTACTCATTCTCGTATGAGAATGCGTCATCCCTATCACTTGAGATTGGTATTCGAAAGATGCCGACACTATTCGGTTAGGTTAAATCCTCATAAGTGCATCTTTTGTGTGAAGTCAGGTCATTTGTTAGGATTCATCGTTTCGAAATAGGGTATAAGAGTCGACCCTTTGAAGGTTGAGGCAATACTTCAGTTGTATCCCTGAAAAATATTCGTCATCTTTAGTGTTGGAAAGGCATGGTAAACTTCTTACAAATATTTGTTGTCAAATTTTCCAATTTGAATAGAGGCTTCATGCGTCTCTTGAAGAAGGATACTCCCTTTGATTGGGATGAGTGAGCCCAGGATTCCTTTGATGCGCTCAAGTGAGCCCTAGCATCGGCCCCGATGATTAGTCCCCAAGACTATGGCCGTGATTTCTTACTATATGTGGCCGCGTATTTAGAAATGATTGGTATGGTTTTGGTACAAGAGGATGAGGAGCTCCAAGAGCATGTCATATATTATCTGAGCCAAAACCTTATTAATGTAGAGATTCATTATTCTCATGTCGAGAAGCTTGCTTTAGCTACCGTACATGCAGTTCAGCGGTAGAGACATTATATTCTCCTTCGCCAGACCTTGGTTGTGGCCCATGTCAATCCGTTTCAATTTGTCCTCACCCGAAGGATGATTGGGGGAAAATATAATAAATGGATTGTCATCCTGCAAGAATTTGATCTCGAGTTTGTTTTGGCAAAATCGAAGAAGTCTTTAATCTTTGCAGAGGTTATATCGGATTTCTCGAGCGAGGCCGAGGAGTTGGTTTGTGAAGATACGTTTGTCGATGAACACATATTCTTAATCTCAACGTTAGACCCATGGTATGGGGATATCATAATATATTTACAAACACTGAAGACCCCTACTCACCTCTCGTGAGATGAACGATGATGATTACGTCACGTCTCTACGAACTACCTCATAGTGGACAATAATTTGTACTGCCGTGGGATAGATTCCATTTTACGATGTTGTTTAACTCATGAGGAGGCTAAGGTAGTGCTGAATGATTGCCACGGAGCGGCGTGTGGTGGTCATTTATCTGGGATTTCTACAGCTCAAAATATTTTAAGAGCAGGTTATTTCTGGTAGCCGATCTTTAAATATTGTATTGATGTGGTCAAGAGGTGCCACCCTTGCCAGGTGTTTGCATGTAATATGCGCTCAAAACCTGCCCCATTACATCCCATTATCACCGCCGGTCCCTTCACGAAGTGGGGGCTCAATTTTATGGATTGCAACCCAGCTTCGGCTGGGGGGCACCATCATATTATAGTGGTTGTTGATTACTTCACGAAATGGGTTGAGGCTATGCCTACAGTAAAATTCAACGGTGAGACAGCCGCTCACTATGTGTTCAACCAAATTATTACTCAGTTCGGGATTCTGAAAGAGCTTGTCATTGACCATGGATTGCACTTTCAGAACTATATGATCGAAGAGTTGGCATCAAATTTAGGGTATAAGCAAGAGCACTCCTCTTCTTACTACCCCCAAGCGAATGGACAGGTAGAGGTAGTGTATAAATCACTCAAATCCATTCTCCAACAAACCATCACACAAAGCAAGATGAATTGGCACATTATGTTATACCCTACTTTGTGGGCATATTGAACCGTTGTTAAGACTACCACTGGTTTTTCTCCATATCAACTTGTACATGGAGTGGAGTCGATATTGCCGGTTGAATGCGAGATTCCTTTGTTGAAGCTAGCTGTGGAACTCTTACCAGACACTTCACCTTTGGAGGAGCATTTAGTTCACCTTGAGCAACTTGATGAGCAGCGTCGGGATGCCTAGGTGGCTCTAGAGGTTAATAAGCATCGCGTAAAGGCCCAATATGATAAGTCTGTCCATCCAAGGGAGTTTAGTGAAGGAGACTTGGTCCTTTTGTGGGATCAACCGAAAGAACCCTTGGGGGTAGGGAAATTTAATCCCATGTGGTGTGGTCCTTATGTGGTCAAGCGTGTGTTAGAGAAGGGTGCCTATGAGTTAGTGGATTACGAAGGGACGGCCTTGGCAGAGCCTAGAAATGGGCTCTATCTTAAGAAATACTATGCATGATTTTCAGCCAAGGCTGCTTATTGTATATTATTGTATAACTTTACATAGTTAGGTATTTTTATTATCATGAACGAGTTTGTGATTAGTTTCTGTTTCTTTTGGCAGATGTCAATGGAATCTTCCACCTACATAGGATTCATGGATGGTACAAGCCGTCACACTCAACACTCAACCTTTGCTGCTTGGGTGATTTATACTCCTATGGGTCAAGTACTGTCTTCAGGAGGCATATGTCTACGGCCATCTTCCAACAATGTTGCTGAATACAGCGCCATTATTGAGCTTCTACGGGATTCCATTCTACATGGTGTTCTATCTCTTGAGGTATGTCTTGATTCAGAGTTAGTAGTGTCACAGCTCAATGGTTTGTACCATGTTAGAGATCCGACGTTATTGAGAAGGTTCTTGCATGTGAGACTATTAGAACGACAATTTGACAACATAACATATATACACATTCCAAGAAATAATAATCAAGTTGCTGAATCATATGCTAACTACGTGTTAGATTAGCATTTGTTTCATTCCCAATAAATTAATCACAAACACAATTTTTACACATGTAAATAAATAAATCGATCACCATAAAACTTTTTATATATACATAAAAAATGTGATAATACATAGTGTCATGATACAAAATTGGGGCTTTTGAGCCACCATCATATAATACATGGTCATACAAAATGTATACACTCCTAGGTGTCTAATCTTGTGGACGAGGAGGAGGGTTGTGATCATGGAAGGTCATTATGGCTCTAGCTATCAATCGGAATAAACGCACCCATGCACGTGGTAAGCCCACCACCTACCACTGCATGGCCTCAGGAAAGTCCTCAACTTGTGCCATGGGAACTCTATGATTCAGTCTCACAAAGTTGGTATGAATGCTCTGGAGCATTCGCTCCACATCCACACCCATGATGTCATCTCCTCTTCCCCTCCATCTATGACGAGGGAAGCCCCCTGGCTGTCGTGGTCCCACATCTGCACACAAATGGTAGATGTCACTATGTATTGTAGTGCAAAAACATGCCTTTTTGATTCCATATAATCAAGAAAACACAAAAAAATTAAATAAATAAAAAATTTAAAAAGAGTGAGGGTCGAGATTCATTACCTATATCACCATATGCCGATCCTGGTGGTAGCGGCATGTCCGAGTCCCCCCAAAAATCTATCCCTGCATAGGGGTAGTTATCGATGGTAACTATCTATCATCGCTACCATGGAAAGAAGTCAGCTGGATATGGGTTGGCCACCCTACCACCTCCAAGTCTACGCATAGCATCTCCCAAATGCCATTGGGCCGGATGTCGAACCCCGTGGAGAGGAACGTCCACTCTAGGGGTCAATCCTGGAATACGCTCAAAGAAAAACATGCTCAAAATACTGCTGAACCCAAAGTTCCACACCCTTCCTGCCTTACACTCACTGAGGTGGTGTTTCATGTTGCTCAATAGTGTAGTAATCTAGTCATAAATAGTGGATCTCATGCACTCCACTGCATAGAACATTAGAGGCCATGAGGCCTGGTGGAGTGATGCCAAGCTGTCTATCCTTCCCAGTGTCAATAATATGTCCTTTAGGCCCAGCACCTATATAGCATTGGTAGGGACCTGACTCCCCACCTTTTCGGTGTCTGGATAACAGTACACTGCAATGTACTCGTCAATAGTCAGGCTACCCCCTGGCCCACCATGGGAATGAAGGTTCACTACCTCCCCTCATCTAGAAAGCCATGTGATAAAGTATATGTCCTCTACCTCTATGGTGAGGGACATCCCATCAATACGGAAGGACTTTGAGTCTGGATCCCAATAGTCTACCAGCATCTGTAGAAGTCTTGGTTTGGCCCTCAAACCACCAAGACACCAAAACTTGTAGAGTCTGCATGCATGTAAAGCTTGTTGAGCCATTAAGTCGGCCCTTACTGCTTCCTCTACTTCACCATGCTCACGCTCTCTCCACTCTAGGACCATCCTGCACAAAAAATTGGAAATTTTCCCATTAGTTTATTAAAAAAACCATATGCACGGCCTCATACGCGACGGATGTTTTCAAAACAGTCGCGTATGTATGCAGGTTTGAGGCCATTTTCCACGTATATCCAGCCCTATACGCGGAGAAAACCTTGATTTCTGCGTGGGCCGTAGTGCTCATATTGGGTTGGCCTAGAAACCTGATTAGACCATGGAAATTCATAAAAATTATATCAAAATGCAAAAGGAGAGCATGAGTAAATACTTGGAAGAAACGGTAGTGAATTCCGCCGGCTAGATCTCCTGGAATTCGCTGTTGAAAATCAGAGCTCAAATGGGTAAAAGTTTCAAATGATTTATATTTTTTACTATTTATAGAAAATTTTCAAATATTTGAAAAATTTTACCCCCTTTTCTATAGTTTCGACATTTTCTAACCATTTTGCACCGTTTTTGACATAATTTGTGATGTAGAAGACCTTTTTCAGTGTCGTTTCAGCCATTGGATTGACACATTCATGCCGATCTTAGGTATCATGTCTAAACTAGCATATAGGTTAGGTTTCACCACTATTTGCATTTTGCATGACCTTATGACCATCTCATCATGGCCTTAGGTACGAACCCACTCTATTATGTCACAGAACCTTCTTGTTGCTTTAGAAGTGGTATGATATGAGTGGTAGAGCTTTACCTTCCATGGGTACCCTAGTTAGCGCATTATTTGCATTTGGTTTCCATGCTAACGTTTTCTCCTTTAGGGTGTGGGAGTCCTTTGTATAGTGCTAGCATGACATTTCGCAAGAGCCTCATACTCCTCTTGATCTTATGCTGTCCTATTTCCCTCAGGTCTCCCTTATGTCAAGTTGTGAATGCATTATCATGAGCTTTTCCTGCCTGATTGAGCTTTATGTCGGCTCCCTTGACATTGCGTTTCAGCCATAACCTGAGCTTGTCTCATATCTAGCCATGCAGAGCCATTTTTTATATCCTTCGCAGCTTGATTCCCTTTTTACCAGGAGGGGATTTTCCCCCGAGTGTCAATATCCTACACATGTATCCTTGCATTAAGCATAGGTATGTTCCACTGCTTGGAACTAGTTTGTTTTCCCTTGTGACACTCGTCTCCTCCTAGTTTTTAACTATAAAGGTATTTTATTCTTTTTTAAAGCTTTTTAAATAACTGAAAAAGTCCAAAAAAAAATAAAAAAACCAAAAATCCAGACAAGGAAAGATGTTATCTTTGGCAGCTGTCGAGTCATGTCGCCTTTGAACAGAGCACTGCATATCACATCCATTGGTTGGGTTATAGTTTGACTTTAGGAGCTGTACTCATTTATCTGAGTTTATCTCCACCAACTGGTTAAAATTCCAGTCCCTATGGAACCTCTGTCGATGCCTCCTGTGTCGCAGAGATGTCCAATTTTGTATATCGAGTATATGCTGTCTTCATTCAGTCACCATACGTCGTTATGCTCTTATTCGAAGGAAGTTGAAACCTGAGTCGGGCATTCCTCAGTTATCTTGACTTTGCATGTTAGCCATTCCTGGTACAGTTACTGGTTCGTGCACCTTATGATCGAGTCCTTCCACATTATACAACTTTGTTGAGTACCTCGTGTTGGATGATGGGGGATGCCTTAATTCCCTCCTTCCAGCAGATTTCATCCCATCAATTTCAGATCATTTATTCTGGGATTGGAATCTAGAGTCATTTTGAGTGCCTTGAGACTTACATTCATCAGTGGCAGGTTCTCTCGCCATCGACAGTTCTTGGGAATACATCAATGTCCCCTGATCGATGGATCCTCTCAAGTGTTCGACCTCAACACATTTATTCACACTTGTTAGTTTGCAGTCTAGTACCTTGATTCCCATTTTCATTATCGGTGGGTGATCTCGCGTCTGTTAACAGTATACATTAATGACCGGTAATGAGACGATGGACTACTATGTTCAACCTTGACACCTCTATTCGCATAGTAGGACATGTACTCATAGCGGTTTGTGTAGAAGACTTTCCAGAATGGTGGCATCTCTTATATGCTACCTCCTTGATCGTTCCAGTGTTCATGAGATTTCAGCTCTCATGACTTGATTCCAGTATATGTCAAACATTTCCAGCCACTATGGAGATCTTGATCTATTATATATCTTCAACCATTTTGGAGATCATGGTCCTTTGTATATCTTCATCATGGAGATTCTGGGCTATGTATATTGTACATGGCGATGACCAAATATGTGATATCATGTTTCATGCCTATTCATGGCCATTGTACTCTTATGTATCTGGGACTGCTATATGTACTTTCAGTTGTATGCAGAGTTGTATTATTGTACTATGATGATTGGGTGGCTGGTATTCCATTTGGAATCCTTTATCACTCCACTTCTGGGATGGACTTATAATGTATTTTGGCCATTGTATGACCCCTTTGACCTCACACATTAGGGGGCATCTGTTAGAGCAGATTTCACCACTCCAGGTGAATCACACTTTGTACAGCCTTCCCCTGTCCCGTTGTAGACTCCTTAGACCCTATGGACCACTTTTTGTCCTTTTATGTTTCCTTGATCATCCCTAAAAACATATGAAAAATGATACACGCGACTTTTAAACCTATAAGCATGTATATACACGGGTTTGACCACTAAAACTGCATACATAGGGATGTGTGCATAATCCAAATCCTTTTGGAGTTTTCCTTGACATGGATCTGATTCATTTGACTCCTAGCCTTTGATATGCCTTGAGATCACTCGAATTCGACCTTTCATTACCCTTTTGAAAAGCTATATAAGGAACCCCTTGGTACATTGAAGGCATAAGAGAGAATTGAGAGCAAAGAAACTATAGTCCATTGTTGCCGGAACTTATGCTTGAGTCTGCATCCCTTTTTTCCCTTGGAGCACTTTTGTGTTCTTCCCAAGCTTTCCCTTTGCTTGTGAGCTTGCTATCGAGAGATGGAGGATTGAAGTGCTGGAGGCCCAAGTGGGGGATTCAGTTTCTCTAGTTCGTAGACGTGCCGTCAGAGGTTGTATCTTGTAATCTCTGATTTATATTAAAATAAATATCTTTTCCTGTCCAATAATGTGTGTTTGAATACATATTTTATCCATGGTATTATGTCAAATTCTTATACATTATTGATTATATATGTTAGAATGGATCTAACACCATGATATATAGAATGCTTGTATTGTTTACTTGTTGTTGAGGAAGTAATCTATCAATTCAAGCTGAAGTTGGAAAGCTCAATGGGGATCTACTTCAACCATTTGGAATAAGGTACGAGGTCTGATCCTTTAGTGTTATAAATTTAATTTATATTGCATACTGGAAAGGATTGATCTCTGGAGTCAAGCTGTCTGTTGTGGTACCCCAAGCCATAGGAATTTCTCTTCGTAACAATTATCACCTGGGATACATCCCCAGAAAGGGTATCAAAATGGTTACAAGGTATGGGATTCAACCAGAATAATTATGTCAAAAATCCTAACAAGCTACATTAGGTGGAAAATTCGCCATTGTTTGATTACTAAAATTAGGAAACATGTGATGATGTGCACGCTGGTAGGATTGGAACTATGTAATTTGAATGTATTCTCATTTTCTTTGATGGTGGCATTTCAACACTAACAACGCTGGTCCTTTGGCACACTTTCTGTTAGAAAAAGTACAGAAAATCCCTGAGGTGACCTTTGTTGCTTCAGACTTTCATGTTTCTCCATGTTCCAGAAACATGTTATGTCTATGTTCATAGTTGGTGAGGAGGCTTATGTTTCCTTTGTGTTTGGCACAACACTTTGTGAAGTGCGTCATCATCCTAGATGAATTTGGCAATATGAGCCCAAGACCATGATGACGAAGCCTCTCGGTCCTTCCTTCCTGGGTCCAAACATTTGCCCAAAATGACCACCCCTAGCAATGGATACTCTGTACCCTAGTGATGGGGTCTATGTTCCTATCCGGAGGCTTTGGCGGAATGCTCTCAGGATCGGGGACTACAGGTACACCCCTGAAGTGGTGTCTCGATCTGTTAGGATGACATGGTATTCCCCTACGTTAGAAAATTTCTTTAGTGCAGTGGATGTCTTTACCTCGATGGCTAGGAATATTGGTACACAAGGACTTAATGGAAGATGGGTTTTTGAACGACCCTTATGGGACAATGAGGTGCCCCGAACAACCAGTGTATCGAACAAAGAATTCATAGCCATTCTCTCATTGGAACTCTCTAAGACCCTTAGTGGAGCATCCACCCTATATGTATCATCATGTAGGCTGTTTACATCTTTAAATGGCTTCGATGGTATCATTTTATCGAGTTGGGAAGCTAAGTTCTAATGCGTGATTGTCGCACCCTTACACCTGTAATTGTTGAGCATGTTATGATGACAACACAAGAGATCATGTGGGATCTTGATCCAATTCACTTATACGAGGGTTCCGACTACACCACCTATAAGGCCCTAACCTCCTTCAATTACAAAAATTACCTTTGAATCCTCTTGTAATATCCTTAAAAAGATCTCATCGGTGGTGGGTTTGACATTTTCTGCTTCTATGATCTGTCAGCCGGCCTAGATTTCAATGCCTTGCTTCCTTGAAATACATAGCGTACAACCAGAGATAATTTTAGGGGCGAATTTTATCTTGGTGGGCTATTTTTCCATGTTTTTCTCTAAAAAACGATTCACCATTTTGCAGTTTTTGAAGCCATGTTTCACCCAATTTTGATGGGGTAAAATTTTTTCACACTAAAATTTGCCAAATTTTTTTATAAATGATATAAAATCCTTGGAAATTAAAATATTTTTTGAAAAATATCGCCGATCATTTTATAGTTGGCCTTTTAAGAATTGGTAATATTCCCCAACATTTATACACTTTTAAATAAGTATGGTTCCTTAAAATCATCCCTGCGTACAACCGCTCACATTCTCTACCAACTGATCTACCAGCTAATCGATTGTCACCCATCCTTACAATGCATATCGAGAAGCGATTCACGAGGAATTTAGGACTTCTTTTGCATCATCAATTCCACATGTTCCATCCTGACTAGGTGGTCCCTAGAATATTTCACCCTTTTCCTGTTGTCTAATCTCCACGCATGTCCCTATCGTGACATAGATCAAATCCATTGGTTGATCTCTTTGTTGAATCTACATCATTTAAAGCAAGGAGCTCTACTAGGATTCACATTTCCTCATTCCATTATCCTTCAGGAACCTTCATACTATGATCTCTATTAGAATCATCGATCGAGCTCTCATCTAATCTCCGTTGTTCAAACATGTAGGGTCTTTCTCCATTTTGTGTCCCCCTTTTTCCTTATCCACTGTGCAAGATTAAGCGGAGAAGGAATTTTGGTCATAGATCTTCCTGACTGGGAGATCAGATCTATCGTTGATCTAGTTGGAAACTAACCACAACCATTGGGAAGACGTATGGGCCATGTATTTTGCATTACCTCGTGGATTAGTTCTCTATGTGCCTCCTTCGTTGTGAAATCCTCACCCTCCATTTCTTTGTGTTTCCTTCCCTACAGTGATGTTTTCTTGAAAAGATCCAGTTTGAAAATTTTCTGACTACACCCCTTCATGCTAGCCTATTGTCGCCAATGTCCATCCAAAATTTAGCACGAATGCTAACACAACGCTCTGGTGCAGCCTTCCTCTGTGCGTTGAGGTAGGTCCCTATACTTCCTGTAATTTTTATTTTTTGATGTTTTTATTTCTGTGATAGTTTCCAGTGTGTTTTCCTTGAGTGCTTTATTGCTGAGTCTGGTGGTTTTGATAGTTTAATTCTCACTTGTTGAGCTCAGTCTCAAAACATTTAGTTTCTCTTTTAGAAAAGGAGTCATAGTGAAAAGGAATTGTGTGAAAGCTTAGTTTTGGATTTTTTTATTTCTATGGTCCATTGTTTGAAAGATTTATTTTGAAAAAGAAAATCTTTAGGCTCTCTTAAATCGGTTTGCTTTAGCTTATTTATGTTCTTTATGTTTCAGAATTGTAATTGAAAATACAAAAAGAAGCTAGATATCTTGTCTTATTTATGCTTAGGAAAAGTCTATTCTTCTTGCATGAGTGATTTAGGCAAGTAGATATTTTTGGGTGTTATTTCAAAAATTTAATTTTGATAAACATTAGAGGCTTCCTTTTCTTTTCTTGATTCAGATAATTAGAGTTCTTATTGGTCCCAATCCTCCTTGTCGCTTTTCACTATTGAACCCTGAGGTATATCATGATTTTCGACCACTTGAAAATCCTAGTAAGAGACTGGCTATCTTCAGCCCATCCTGTCATTTAAGTTTGCTTGTAGCCTTACCTTGCATACGTTTGTTTGTGTGTGTTTTCTTCTTTTTTGATCAAGGGTAGAAAATTCCAGCCATCACCTTGGCTAAGCAATTCATGAGGCGTTCTCGTAGATTGCATTATTTACCACATGAATCTCCTCTTGTCGTGGAAGGACACGAAGGTGAAACCATGGAATGAACATATTTTGCTGATGCTCATATAGAAAATACTTTAGATATTTAAACTAGAGAATATTTGTCTATTTATGATAATCCTTTGGTCCAATTGCATCCTGCGGCTGACACAACCTTTGAATTTCCAATGGAAGTTCAAGCTGGCTCATCAAACTGACATTCAATCACCCACCCGATGAAGCCATAAAAGAATAATATGGTGCAATTTATCCTTTTTGGAGAACCTCCCTAGGACAGTCCATTACTGAATATGGAACTACTACAACTGAATTAGAGCCATCTGTATTTTCCCCTTTAAGACAACTCATCCAGAACGCTCCGTCGAATGAATAATTTTTCCCAGAATCTATTGAGAATTTGCATCAAAGCACAGAAACATTGAAGAGGAGAAGTATATCTCCTCTTCCCATTCCTTCAAGAACAACTCCACTTAGGTATCATGCCCTTTCACCACCTCAAGTATCTCTTCTCCCAGAGTCACCGACCCAAAATTTGGTTACTCAAAATCCATTTCAAACCCCCACTCCCAGTAAAAATTCCCCATCATATTTAAAATCCTCCGATATTTTATACACCTAGGGGGCATTCCTCAGCCAAAGTTCCATCATCTACCAAAGGAACCATTTCTAGTATGGGGCAGAACTTACTGACAATTATACTAGCATCGAAAGCCCCTCCTCCTAATACAACTACAATTGTACTTCCTTCTGACAAGAGAGGATCCTCATGGGTCCAACCCATCATTACTCCACTTTCTTGGGGATATAGTTATCCTAAGAATCAACCACCTATGGTTCACCAAGCTTATCAACCAGCATCGTCATCGACAGTCTATCACGCAATTCCTTAACCTAGAAATGTGTGTGTCCCTTAGGGAAACATAATTGGTCTAATGTCCCATCCTACGGAGGAGATTTTGTAAACACTGCTAGAGGGTATGGTGGTACAATTAGAGGCCCACTACCTGTAGGGCCTCTGAAATGACATGGAGGACTTGGAGGAGCTGGAGGATCCAGAGGACCTAGAGGACCACCACCTGGAGGCACACCACATGGAGGGCCACCATCTAGAGGACCCCCACCTATATTCCCACCATCTGGAGGACCACCACCCGAAGGACCACCACCTTGAGTACCAGCTTATGGAGCTCCACCATCTAGAGGACCCCCTCCTAGAGGACCCCCACCTAAAGGACCACCACCACTACCACCTTTTGGATGCCCACCCCCTGGAGGCCCATCATCTGGTGGACCTTCTAGTAACCAATCACCAAATCAATTAGCTACGGGGCATCATCTATCCTCATTTATCAATATTCCTATGGTTCTACTAGTCCACAAATTCCATACCAGTATTACCAATATCCTCAACCCAATCAACAATTTCCATTTCTAGCGACATTATATCTTCCATATTTGTTTAGATTGATTAACGATCCTATACATCAAGATCCCTCATGGTCGACCATTCTGTTCAAATTCCCTTCGGATATACCAAAACTCGATGCCAAACCCAGTGAAGACCCTAATAACCATGTGATAAATTTTCATTTATGGTGTTCATCAAATTATCTGATGGACATTTCAATCCATTTACAGTTATTTCAGAGAACTCTCATAGGTGTTGCTGCAAATGGTATATAGAGCTATCAAAACATTCTTTCTGGGATTTTAATTCTTTAGCAAGGGAATTTTTAACTAATTTTCAGCTACCAATCTAGTATGAGTTAGATACAGGCTTGCTAACCTCACTTCAACAAAATACCTCAACTCATATCTCCGATCATATCCATGAATGGAGACGAAGACGTAGGTTAATTAAGGCTCCTATTCCTGATGATGTACTTGTTGATTAGTTCACAAAATCATTCCTTCTTCATATTTCTAGATATGTTTCCATGGGAGGAAATGTTATAGAGGAGCATGCTATTATCCATGTGCAATACTTAGACTTATTTTATTCCCAGTGAGGTACTCTATATGATTTAATTCCTCATGCTTCTCGTCCCACATCGGACCCGTCAAGACTTGCAACTTAACCACCTGTATATGGAATCTTTGGTTCAATTCAAACTCAAACAACAGAGAAATATACCAAGAATCAAAATAAGTCTGCCACACCAGTAATTCAATCAACACTACGCCCCAAAACTGCACCCCCTCCCATTGCTTCTACCAAAGTAAATGTGTTTCAATCTGCTGAATCTTCGAGTGGAAAAATGAAAGGTAAAAACAAATCAAAGAAATACAATAATCAATAAGAAGGTAATAGAGTAAAAAATCCTGATGTGATTCCAAAAATAAGAGAAAGTTAAAGTACCCTTGCCTAATTTATGGAGGTGATCATTTCACCAAAGAGTGTCCTCGTCAAGAGGAAGTTAAAAAAATTCTAAAAAGTTCACCACCCCTGTAGTTCTTACAGACCCTTTCCCTTCCCAACAACAAATGATTGATCATCAATATTTGCATGGGCCTTCTTCACCCATTGATGAAGTAAAAATGATGTCAAGTAAGATGATTAACTTGAATACAAGAGGACATAGTTATGACCCCCCTATAGAGAAGAAACCTGATGAGGTTCCATCTGATAAATCTTCAGCTTCCACCCCCCCTCCAAGTAATGGTATTGAGATTGAGGAACCTATGGCTGATGCAATTTTCACGCACCCAACAGTACACTTCGTAAGTCTGTTATTAATCCTAACACACATGATTCCCAGTACTATAACATTGTATAATATTTTTCCCAAGAACCCTATGCTATGTTGGACCTAGAGGTACTCCAAACCTGTCCCACATAGTGAAAAAATTTGCTAATAACACTTGGAGCTATGGATCCTGAGAATAGTAACATCATTGCTTTCAAACTGGATGACTTTAAAATTAGGCTCTCACATCATTTGGCTTTCCAGTTATCCACAAAGTTTATTGGAAAGAATATCCATTGTACCATATTGTACAAGGGAGCCTCTACTTCGATCATGTCTTTGTCTTATTGGAGAGCCATTGTTTCTCCCGAGATTAATCATTCACCTACCACACTCAAGGAATTTGATGGTCATGGATTTCAACCGTATGGATTACTACCCTCTCTCCATGTAAAACTAGGGGGGAAATTAGTTTCCATTCATATTGAAGTCATTGATGCTCCCTTGGATTACAACCTACTCCTAGGCCACAACTGGTTTTATGCTATGCAAGCTATAGCATCGTCCATTTTTTAGATTGTCCAGTTCCCATTCCAAGAATGGATTGTTACGATATATCAGTTAGATTTTATTACACCTAATGCTATTATAAATCATGAAAATATCGTTCCAATCATGACTTACCCATAGTATCAGAACATTGGAGTTGGTCTCCTTAAATAATATTCACTCACGAGAGTCTTCCCATTGTCAAATCCTCCTCTTGCTTCAAAGACTGCATCCATAAATACGATTTCTACCTCTATCGTAGACAAAGGAAAAGTTATAGATGAATCAACATCACTTAGTCATTTTGAGGAAGTATACAATTCCATTCAAAACCCCAGTGACCCCATCATCAATGATCATCTACTGGTGGCCTCCGATCCATATCACCTAACCACATTGGTAAGACATCCCCCCCCATATCTCGATTATCTTTCGCAAACATGTCCCTCTAATGAGTCCATCATGGAACTTATGTCCCTAGAGGAGATTCCTTGGAAATATCATCACCATAGATATTCTTTCCTTCCCCCTTGCCATGTGGTAGAAGAGAAATTCACATCCATTGTCTCGTTTGATATAGTCATGGACCCTCAGTCCCCGACCCTTGTTCATGGTGTTGAATCTAAGGGTAGTTTATGAAATATTACCAAAACCATTCCGGTGGATATATAAGTGAAACCTAGTGTTTCAGAGCTTATTCAAATATGATAGAATTCTTCACCTTTAGAGGTTTAGTCATATATGGACTTATTTAAGGAATTTAGATATGTATTTTCTTTTTCTTATGAAGAAATTCCAGGGATTGATCCCTCCATTATTTTCCATGAGATTAAAACCTACCCTGGTGCCAAGCCAGTTTGCCAAAAATTACGCTAGTTACATCCGTGGAAAGAAACATCCATTAAGGAGGAAGTTGAAAAACTTCTTAGGGATGGTTTCATTTACCCCATGTCCTTGATTGGATGGGTGTCCAATATAGCTCCTATGAAAGAAAATCATGGTACTATTAGGCTTTGTATCGATTTTAGAGATTTGAATTGGGATTTTCCAAAAGACAATTTACCTACCCCCTACATCGATCAAATTATCGATAACTATGCCGAAAGTGTCATATTTTCATTCATGGATGGCTTCTCCTTCTATAATCAAATCGAAATTCTCCCTTTAGATCAATTTTAATATAGTGTTAGTTTTTGATAAAATTCTCCATCCGATCAAACTTTGCAATAGGTCATAGGATGATTTGGATTCAACGAGTTTATCATATGATTCAAAACTATATAATTTACTCCTTGAAGGTATTACATGCAGAAAACATGGTTTTGAACATTTGATTTATCATCCAAGGTTGATCTTGGTACTTGGTTGGATTTACGAAACCCTAGGAGACATCATTGCTTGTAATGACAACTTCACATCATCTGGTTTTAATAACACGATTTCCTTTCACGTATGATCCTTGCCTATTAATGTTTGACAATTATATGTTTGGTACAATATATGAATTGTTGGTTTGATAACACCTGTTCAAAGGGATTTTAATATGTAATAATTAACTTAGTCAGATGTGTTCATATTAACATCATCCTATCTGACAATCGTATTACATTCATGAAAATATTTGATTTTGAATATTTCATAATGATTTCAGATCACATCAATTTGTTTTATGAGTACATGTGGTGGTTTGATAGTGAAGTTCTCATGCGTAAAAACATGTCTAGGGTTACTCTTTATCTCTTCCAGAATCACATAAGGGTTCATATCACGTCTATGTATTCATGTATCCCTATTCCTTCAGGTTTTACGACGCCTTTCAATCCTCTGTCAAAGAAAGAATTGATAGTTGAACAGGTGTCTCCCTTAAGTCATTTTGAGCTTTCTGGTCCTGAAATGTTAGAAGTCGACCCTGAAGTTCTTGCCTTGTTTGAGAAAATTGACTGGAAACTATTCTTTTGGGGTTTTAGTGGACACAATGAGGAAGTTACAAGATGATTTGCATTGTCTTTTGATGGAAACATTTTTCATATAGGTGATTTACAACTAGTCATAGATGAAGAATTTATTTTGAAAGCCATAACGCTGCCTCGGATTGGTGAACGCTGGTTCAAAGGGTCACGAATCGACAAGAAAAAGTTTAAGCAATTCCTTCTTCCATTGTCAAAGGAAGATGCACACCTTAAATTTATCTTTCCTATAAAATATTTGAAGAATCAATGGCGTGCTCCTTTTGAAGTCATTTCCAAGTATATTTCTTGTGATGGTTGGTATTCAAATTTCCAATTATATCATCTAAGAATTTTAATGGCTCTTAAGGGTCTGAAATTAAATTTGCCCTACTTTCTACTTCATAGTTTGCATAAAATGGCTGTTACAATTCAACGTACTATTGGTAATCAAGACCGTAGTCTTTTTCATCATGGCCTAATCAAAATGTTAATTCAGTGTCATTTAGTTATAATAGGAAAAACCTGGGATGAATTCTTCAAAGAAAAGAAAATGTTAAGACCGTAGTCTTACCTAAGACTCATGCAAAACGAAGAAGACCTTGTGAAGGGGAAATAAAAGTGGAAACTGATCATATAGCTGATCATGAGGGATTGGATAAGCTTTGTCTGATAGTTGAAAATGAGAAATTTTATACTTCAAACCCTCCTGAACAACCCAAGAGGAAAAATGAAGTGGGAGAGGGAAGTAAAATGGTTTTCCAGACGCATTCTGCTAAATCAACAAGTGATTTATATCCTATGATAATGGAGGAGAGAGAGAAGTATGAGTTAAAAGGAGAAAATATGGAAGGATAATAATAAACCTCTTGAACCAAGCACGAGAAAATATGAAACAATAAATCGAAGGTTTAGTAGGAGTATGATTAGTCTTTAGGTTCCAAGAACCATGTAATAGAGTAGCGAACCCATCATTGTCGAAGCTAACAATGATAAAGAGGATGAATCTCCTCCTCATGAAACCCAAATCAATGACTTTGAACAAGAACAGAGTAATAATCACAATGATTTGGTGGTATATCCTAAGAGAGTCATGAAAGATAATTCACCATTACTAGCACAGTCTGAACATGAAGCTTGACTTAAGTCACCATTGAATGATGAGGATTCTCTAGTAGAAACTTTAAAAGCAGCGAAGCAGTCAATCAAGATTTCTAAACAACATAAGGTTGATCAATTAAAAGACATTGAAGAAGCTCGTGATATGTTGACAACAGAGTTATTGTAGAAAAAAAATGAATTACTTATGTGGGTAGACCGATGGCAACAAATGAAAGCCAAGAAGGACAGATACAAAGCAGAAAAGAAATTGTTAGCTGCAACTAATGAGAAATTGCTGAAAGATGAAAGGATTCGTGAAGAAAAAATCTTGAAACTCAGGGCCAAGCTTTCAAAATCCAGGAAAGCTATCAAGTTATAGATCGTAACAACTTAGTCTATTTTTTTGTTATTGTGATTTCAATTTTGACAGGCAATAAAATGTTTTAATTAGCACACCTGCAAAATCTTAGATTTTGCAGGTATGCTTATAATTTGTATTATTTTAGTTTTATTTCCTATTATCGTGATTTTAATGAGAAATTAATATTAAATGTTATAGGTGTACATATTGATGATGTGTTGAAATGAATGAAGACTATTTTTGCTCATTGTTTGCATTTGCTGGTGCCTCTGGAAGAATTGGATACTAATGACAGCCATGTCATAGGTCGATTCATCTGGGCAGAAGTTAATACAGGCTAGTCATTTAATAGGATAAACGTGTCTACCAGGTGCTTTCTTTGAAGAAATCTGATGCAATAGAATAAGGATAGAATTTTTGTCTTTATTATGTAGTGGTTGTTAGAAACCAAAGGGATATTTTTAGAATAGTTGTTACACAAAAAATGGAAGGAGTTACTAATCTTATTATATAAGCTAGTAAGCTCATTGTAGTGGGGGTCGATGGAGTATTGAGGGAAAAGACTTATTGGAAATATAATTATAGTTTTTGGTTTTAATTTCTTTACTGGAGTTTTACCTTCGTGGAGGATTGTGACTAGAGTTCTCAAACTGGTATCACTACTTGTTACTATTTTGAAAACTTAATATATATATATATTTCGATATACTATTTTCTGACCATACATTTTATGCAATTGTGCTGTGATATAATTGTATTTATTATCTGAAATTATACTCTGTTTGCATAATATTGATGTTTGATTGAGAATATTACTGACTTTTGTTAATTGATATTTGTATTAATAATTAAGATTTGGTAATAAATACATTTCATGTTTATTTTTTTGATTTCATTTGTATTTTCTACAATTTTTTCATGAATAAATATAATCCTGTTATTCGAATATTCAATATTGAACGTTAGTTATTAATTAATAGAGAATCACATAATTTTTTAATAGCAGTTGCCTATTTTAATTTTTTGTTTTTGTGCATATTCAACAAAGTGATTTTAGGATAATAATTTAAATATTTTCATTTGAATTGTTATCGCTTATTTATTTGTTTATTTAAATCATTAATTGATAATTAATTTAGTTTTCCAAGTTGCTCTCAGCTGAGATAGGTTAGTCACTTAGTTTTAATTCATGATTTTAGTTTGTTTTAGATAGTTATTAATTTATATTTAATTAGATTGGTTGTTTTTAAGTTTAAAATTAGTTCTTTAGTTTAGCAAAAAAAAAAAAAAAACCCCAAAACAGGAGACTTTCCTTAAGAAAGCATTTTTTAGGATAATTTTTTACCGAATTTTTACGTTCTCCTTGAGAGGATAAATTCAATTGGTAGCAAGACAGTAACCTGTGAGATTTTCCATTCTAAACACACTAGGAGTTGTTCTAAGTGACTTGTGTGGGCTGAATCTCCTTAAGTTGGCCAAATCAGAAAATCCGACCAACAAATGGCGCTAGAAGGAGGGCATGTTGACGATTAATGGTAGGTAGAACTAATGATAAAACTTCAACCAATCAACAGCCTTCATTACAATATGAAGTTAGTATATCACCATTCATATAAACTGTTAGGATCATCCTTGAGTGTGACCACATTACATCTCCATTCACTCCTGAACAGAGTACTCAAACTTTAGAAGAATCACGTCATATTCTTACAAGAGCATATGCTCATCAACTAGGTTTAACACCAATAGGATATGGTATACCTAGACAACAAATAAGTAATCCTCAATTGAATATAATTACTCAAGATTCAGCAGAAGCCTATAGAAATGCAAGTTATCAGGTCAGAAGTATTCATAGAGAAACTGCTAGAACAAATACGGCTAGAATATTGACTTCTGTAAGCGGTTTCGATCAACCACCTTCTCCCCTGGAATCACCACCGGATATTCCAAGGTCATATAATTTAGGGAGTTCTTCAGATTCTGAAGGAAGTCCTATGGATGGAAACATACCTATAGGAGGAGGAGGTAACCCTCCACCTAATCCTCCACCCAATCCACAACTTCCTTGGTTGAGAACAACTGTTGTAGCTGTGCCTGGTGTACAACATCCTCTGCCCAAACATTCAGATAAAATTCTTCCAAAGTTTAATCCATATAACAAGGAACTTGCAGAAGTGCATGTAGATAAATTCATGTTAGCCGCTCAAACCATGAACGTTAAACATGAAGATATAGTTTGTCGTTTGTTCCCTTTAACTTTTGAAGGGAAAGCATCTACTTGGTATTTTTCATTAATCCAACACTAGTACAAAAGCGCGGATTTTTCCACGGAGGTTTTCCATGTTTCTTACCTTTTGGTGCAAAATCGGAAGCAACAGGAATGAGGTGTCACTGTATCCACACCTAGCCATCGCTGTATCCACGCAGGGACTCTTATCGATCGCTGTATCCATGCCTAAAGCCTTGGACATCGCTGTATCCACGACTATCTATCGCTATAGTGACAGCACCGTCAAGTTGACCTAGGGCATTGAGATTTTGTTGGCTTTTTACAACGGTCAACTTGACCTAGGGCGCAAAAATTCAATGTTTTCCGTCACTATAGCGACGTCTAAGAGTTCTATAAAAATGAAGACCTTAACGAGATTTTCTTCACACTTGCCATTGCTGCAGCACTGTTTTCGGGTGATTGTTGGAGCTGTTTATTATTTCCGTCTCCTGCTGATGAACAATCCATTTCTAGATCTACATAATTTGGATTTTAAACGTGCAAGGCTAGTTTGTGTTTTCAAATGATGCATACTAAATGATTTCCAATCTTCCAAACATGGATAGACATCTATGTTTAGGCCTTCATCCTCTTATCTTCACAATGTTCTTCTTTTACTAACTTTTTTTTGGTAGTATTGGATGAATTCGCTTGAAAGATTTTTCTTCTTTTGTAGCTTATGTGTCCTCTTTCAAGGTTTAATGCCTTCTACTGGAATCGGTTTAAGACAACATAGATGTAAAAAGGGATTCGATTTTATTTTTATATGGAAAGTTCAAACACCCAATAATATTTTAGATTAGAACAACATGCATGCAAAAAGGGACTTTTTTTT
>LPNX010672821.1:31758-46078 GCA_001517045.1 Pseudotsuga menziesii | reverse complement strand
TACCGGAACAATTTACGTGCAGTCTCCTCTTAATGTGCAGTCTTTGTCTTTCTTCCACAATCTTTACTAAGCAGCTCTCCTTTCTTCCTTTCTTGGTGATAGCTACTTTGCTGGCTCCTCCTTCACGGGCTCCTTCTTTTTCACCAAGTCTTTCTCACCAATGCTTCGCTGCCTTTGCTCTGATACCACTGACACAGGCCGTGAAGAACCTCAGCAAATCAATAATTTATTATGTGAATGAGTGTTACATATAAAGGAGATCAAAACCGTTATCTACAGTTAGATAACGAGATTATTAACTAGATTTTACTAACTAATAACTAAAATATTATTTACAAGTAATCCCGAAGGATTATTCAACACTTCCAACTTCTTAACAGCCACCAGAGAGCTATCTGCTAGAGTTCCTTTGAAGACGGAGCCGAATCCACCGCTACCCAGACGCTCAGAAAAATTATTCGTTGCACTCTGCAGCTCTCTGTAAGTGAATACAGTAAGCCCAGCGGATGCGTATTCTGTTGCAGACGAGCCCGGGTACTTGCAATACCAGCAGAGAAACAAGAACACAAAGGCCAAGGTAGCAGCCAGCCCGCCCATGGCACTGCCCACCACGCCTGCCATAGTCCCCTTCTTGTTGGAATTAGAGGAACGAGGCACATCTGTGGCATCTAACCGCACAAACAGAGAGATCCCGTTGGACGTATCGTAGAGATTTAGCAAGTCACCAAACCACATTACACAAGTCTGCAAAGTGCCGTTAACGTGAGCATATGCTGTGCACGAGCAATTGCTGAGACAGGCAGCCTGGCACTGACTTTGCTCTTTGTATTGAACCAGGCCTTGAGGGGGCATAGATTTGCCACTCAATTCCACAAACCCGTTGGTGGTAGTCCGAATTCCGTCATGGCTGCACCCTAACGGCGTCTTCCTAAGATAGCCGCTTGACCAGTGCTGAGATTCCCATTCTTGGCTGTCTCTAGGGACAAAGCCAGGCACGCAGTTGCATGACTGCCAATTGTTATTGTTGCACGATCCATACGGCCCGCATGCAGCATAAACCTCGCATTGAGTGGGTGGCTGTTGCCAAACCATGTTCCATTCTTTATTTTCCAGCATTGTGTACACTCGCATTTGTCCCGATTTATCCATAACTAATCGCGACAGAGATGCGAAACCTTGCCTTGCAACAAAAGTGAAATACTTGTACGAACCGTTCCTGAAATAGCTGATATTGTACCAGTAATTCGGCCACAACGCAGCTAAATTGATAAAACCTTTGCCGTTCCAAACACCGCTCTCCCAGTATGTGGTGTGATTCTTCCACAACAGCACGAACTGGTCGGTCCCTTTTGGATCCATCCGAAGGGTGAAGGGCCCAGGACTTGGATCCCAAGGTCTCCTCCACGACGACAGCTTCTGGTTGTTACTAACCTTCATGTCTGACAACCATGTATTTTCCGGATGATAGAAGCTCTGCCAAATGATTTCAGAGGTATTCTCGGCACTCAACACGGCTAAGTTACCAGAATCCATTATCACAGCAGAAGAAGGTTTCTTGCCGTTCCAGACAGTAGATCTTCCATAAGAAAGAAGGAGAACTCCGTCCTCTGTGAGATTAAGAACACTTGACGTGTTTTGTAGCGGCTGCTCCACGTTGGCCACCCAAGCGATTGTTTGCTGTGAAGACTAGGCATACCAAATACCCAAATTCCATTTACTAATGTTGTTGTTGTTAAGATTGAAAAATCCCAATTTGAAGATACCGTCCTTAGAAATCCTGGTCTGATTACCCGTGAGAGAGGTGCCCAACACTATGCTGTCGGAAGCTGCATCGCCGGGCTTTATGTGAAGAACAAGGAGGAAGAGAAAGAAACAAGACAAAATCTGTGGGAATTGCCCTCTAGTCATGCTCTTTTCGCTTCCCATTTTAAAATCAATAAGAAATGCCGTGGTGTCACACAGTACTCTGATGCCCATTATAAAGTGTTAATGAGCGCGGTCTGGCCTTTGAATGTTCAACTTGAACCAGTCGATACGGTATTCGGTTGGAATTTCAAATGGCGGACACCCGTCAAAATTGCCGATAACAATCAAAATCTGAAACGTTTTCTGTATTCTAAGCCAGATTTTGACGGTCTTGATAAAATCTTAGCTGTATTTGACGGGTAAAATGACCCATGACGAGCATTTACCCGTCAAATTCCATCCTACACCGATTATAACGTACTGTTCATGATTGAGCAGTGAGGCCTTTCAGACTTTGAATGTTCTGTTCAACTTGAACCAGTCGATACGGTACACCCGGTGACCCCATTATTATAAGGTGTTCATGATTTTGGTCACCGTCAGCCTTTGAATGTTGTCTTGTCTGTTCAATTTGAACGAATCGATACTGTAATACCTAGAAGGATGGCTGAGGCTGACTGATCCGCTGAATGACTTGTTCAAACGACATAGACTAATGGGGAACTCATTGACTGATTTGTGTGTGCACTTCTATTCAAAACGACTTAGACTAAACTTAATGACTAAGTCAGACTTGTACGGACTTCTATAATTATTCGCAACGACTTAGTCTAAAGGTGGCCAGACATAATTAATATTGAAGCTGACGTCATTTTAAGCATTTATTTTTTATATTGACTTGAAGTCTTTTTTAAAGTGGAATTCTTCAAATATTTATTTCTTGAGTTGATTTCAAGTAACCAATTTATTCTTACACTGAAGGTATTAAGCGATAGCCCTCCTCGAGCTTTCCTCGTCTCTCGACAACCTATAAAAAGCTGCCCCCTGTACACCGCTTAAATGCTTGCTTATTTTTTAATACATTGTAACCAATTTATTTTGGAGTAAGCTACCGACGCGACAATTTTGCTCGGCCGCAATCGTTGCAACAGCCGTCCAGCTACCGTCGATTCCATCCTCTCGGTTGTCCGTCGCCCGTTCTACCGCTGCCGCCGCACCCCGTTCTCCAACCCTCTGTTTCCCAGGATCGTCGTTACATCCTCCGCCGTCTCCCTCCGTCTGTTGCAGTCACCGTCCCTGTCCACCGGCAATGAATTTCAGGAATTATACGGCTACTCATGTCATCTATCAATATGTAATTCCATCTACTTCACATGACATGTTAATTATATATTACATGAATGAACCCATGGCATATGGATGACTCGAATACTGCAGTATACAGTGTGCATTAATGTCATTTTCATTTCAAAATTTGAATTTTGAATTCAATAAAAGCGCCAATGTTAATTTGAATGATTTCGAATTTGTAAACCCGCCCAACCCATATTTGGAATAACTGCATATCTGCTTGCTCATTCAACAAATGTGATGGTGCGGAAAGCAGCTGAGCCAACCAACGGACGCGGTTTTGTTGTTGTTTACTACACCAAGGCATCTGATCCAACCAACATACGCCTTTCACTGCTCTTCAACAACCAAGAACCTGCACCAGGGCTAAGGTATTTCCGTTTTCTTCTCTTTCAGTTGGATCAGGGTTGTTTTATGTAGTAATTTATCATATTGGTTGTTCCTCGCCTCTATTTAAAAAAAACATCCGCCCGCATTGATGAAGGTCTGTATCAGCTACTTAGATTGAGTTATGGTCGTTTGCCTCATTCCAACATCAAGATTTGTTTTATTGTGCTATATTCCCTGAAGATTGACGAATTAATGTGGACCGAATGGTGGATAGCTAAAGGAGTGGTCAATAGTAGAGCTAGCAGCTACATCGATTTAATGGACCTGGGACGTAGCTATGTCAAGTTACTAGTAGAACACAGCTTGTTTCAGACTGTTTATGATGATTCTGGATGATGGCAAATAAAGTTTTTGTTTCAAGACGAGTTAAATATAAATCCAAGCCACAACAAAGGATTTGGCTGACTCATAAAGGAGTTAGCTCAAATTCAGCATCTGAAACAAAGAGAGGAAAGGAGCCACAAAGGCCAGCATTGCACATCAAATTCTGCATGGATTCTACAGTGGACTTTGTGTTACATTTCATTACATTCACTCCAAAAGTAACAGGGTTTTCAGTGATCAGATTGAGATCGCTGTTTAGATAAGACTAACTTCGTTTAAATGTGTATACTAATTTTGCAAATTGGATAATACAAATTTTGAGTAATGGGTTTTGAACGATGATATTGAGCTTGCTATTTAGATGAGATTGACATTGCTGTTTAAATATGTATAATAGTTTATCAAAGTATATAGTATAAATTTTGAGGATTTGTCTTTTAAATTTGGATTACAACTATCGAAAAAATATGTTCAGTTATTTTCATACAATCGTCCATTCATGTATTCATATATGCAAATCATGTGCCTAAATATATTTACTTAATGTTATTGATCCCACACCCCACGTATTCACTCAAGACAAAACTCTAACAAAATCTGTCCATGGTTCAGTTATTTTCATACAATCGTCCATTCATGTATTCATATATGCAAATCATGTGCCTAAATATATTTACTTAATGTTATTGATCCCACACCCCACGTATTCACTCAAGACAAAACTCTAACAAAATCTGTCCATGGGATATTAAACATAGTTAAGTGTATTATATTTCATTAAAAGTTATAAACCATTACCAATTTGGATTCTTATAATTTCTATTTTTAACTTTTAACTTAAATATTTTTTACCATTTATATTTTTAATTTAACTTTTGATTAGGTCATAAATATTAATATTATTTTACGGAGTTACTTGTTGATTTTGGTTTGATGTAAATTTTAACAATTTTTAATATAATTAGGTTAGTCATAAATATTAATAATGTTAAAATTATAAATAAGAATTTTTATTCTATTAAAATTGTTTTGAATTTGATTTTTTTGTCAATTAACAAATATATATATACGAAGAGTTGATTTTAATAAGAATTATATTAATTATATTTTATAAATAAAATCATTCATATTGGGATGTAATATATAATTTTAAATTTCTTAAAAATACATTGTTGTTTTTAATGTATATACTAAAATTTGAGAGATAGTTAAAAATAACAAGTAGAGACTTATGTCATTTTTTAAAGACTAAGATATTTAAGTTCAAAGACTGTTCAGGTTCTTATAGCCATTGGATATTTCTATAGTTATTAACCTAATCAATAGTTTGAATGACCGCCTTGATGGAAAATTAGTTTGTCACATAAAAAAAAATTTAAAAATGAGTTTTTCATTTTGAACATATCAAAAAATTTCATGTCCTAAGAGATCCCAATAGAGAGGTGGATAACCATGCCAATAAAGTATGGTGATTATGTGAAGGAATGTTGAGAAAATAAAGGGATATTCCTTGCAAACTATCTCCTCATTCTTTGTCACTAATATTTAATTATATGATGCCATGCACCTTAAGGGAAATGTCATATATCACGCCATGCCTTCATAAGACAACATGTATATGGGAGAGTAATGTTGGGTGCATCACCCTTACAACACCTTCACACATTCCATACTTAATTCTTAGTGGGCTAAAATCAAGGAGGATGTATATTGGGGTTGTAGGTGGGATTATGACATTTGAGTTTTGTGTTGGACTAAAAACGAGTAGGGGATGCCCTTGTCAGTTTCCTCTAGTTCAAGTGGAACTCTAGGTAAGTCCATTCAACCAAACTTTGTGAATTCAATACATTGTAGGTCAAGATTTATATGAGCAAAGCTTTGGAAATTTGGATTTAGTCTAGCATTGTTGGGTTTGTCTTGATTTGGAAGTGGGTTGGTGTTCCAAGCATGCATGAAGATTACATGAATGGCAACATGATTTCTATATTTATGTGACAACCAAAGTTCATAACAATGAGCATCAATGTGATTCACAAAGTTCAATGATAATGGAAACACTCTTGTAATAAAAAAGGTGAATTTAGGTATAGAAGAATGTTCTATGTTATGGAACATGATTGGCAATCTTTGTAAGGGGTCTCACTTGACGACCTCCAATATCTGAATGTCAAAGGGATTTGTTCCTAGTGATCCTAAAGAGGACGAAATTGTACATCAAATGCTTTAGGACACGGATCTAGAAATTAAGGATCGCAACTTACTAATGTTGGCCAATCTGATGAAGTGGCCTCATCCTTGAAGTTTATACTATTGCGAACTTTTGAAATCATCACAAAGGGTGCTAAAACTCCATTTGTTCTTTTTTTAGTTAATGGACATGCTAAATTTTAAATACAAAAACAATATCTATTATTGTTACAATGTTAATCGGTTCAACTATATTATTTTAAATTACAAAATTATATCCACCCCCTTAAAGATATAATAAACAACTAAAAATATAATTTGAATCCTTTTTTATCATTAGTTTACATTCATAACATAATGAAAAAATGCTCTTAATTAAACAAGATACATAAAGTGAAGTATCAATGTAAGTTAAAGTCTGAAAATCCCTAAACTCTGATAGAAGACCATTGCTCCGAGGAAAGAGAAGTGGGTATGCATCCAGGAACTGGAATATAAATAATGATGTAAGTCAAGGATCCTAGATCCATCTCTAATAACATCCAAGGCCAAATGTAGAAAATTCGATATAGAATGCCAACAGGAAGAACTAAGGAAGTACCTGTGCTGCGATAGAGTTCCAATGAGTGCAGGGTTCTTGTGAGGGAAGAGTTCCTTCTGATAAAGTGCATGCATTGTCGAATGTATTGAGCTAGCAGATATTTAGATATTTGGATCCTCAAGGAGGCATAGTTCAAGCTAGGGGCAAGGTTCCAATCGGGGCAGAGTTCCATCTAGGGGAAAGGTTCCAGTCGGGGCAGAGTTCCAGCTGGGCAGAGTTCTAACCAGGGGTAGAGTTCCAGCTGGGGCAAAGTTCCAGTTGGGGCAGAGTTCCAACCGAGTCACAGTTCCAACCAGGGCATAGTTCCAATCGGGGCAGGGTTCTTGTGAGGGAAGAGTTCCTTCCAATAAAGTTCATGCATTGTTGAACGTATTGAGCTAGCGGATATTTAGATATTTGGATTCTCAAGGAAGCAGAGTTCCAACCAGGGGCAAGGTTCCAGCTGAGAAAGAGTTCCAGCAGATCAGAGTTCCAGTCGGAGTAGAGTTCCAATGACGCAAAGTTCCAGTCGGGGCAAAGTTTCAGTCGGGGCAGAGTTCCAACCGGGCCAGAGTTTCAACCAAATTAGAGTTCCAATCAGGGCAGGGTTCCTTCCGATAAAGTTCATGCATTGTTGAACATATTGAGCTAGCGGATTTAAATATTTGGATTCTCAAGGAGGCAGAGTTTCAACCAGGGGCAAGGTTCCAGTCAGAGCAGAGTTCCAGCAGGGCAGAGTTATTGTCGTAGCAGAGTTATAGCAAGGCATAGTTCTAGCCGGGGCATAGTTCCAGCAGGGGAAAAGTTCCAGTTGGGGTAGACTTCCATCCAGGGAAGAGTTCCAGCCAAGGCACAGTTACAAGGGCAGAGTTTCAACAAGGGTAGAGTTCCTGTGAGGTAAGAGTTCATTCCAATAAAGTTAATACATTGTTGAACGTACTTCCTATAGATATTTATTGAGCTAGCAGATAGATATTTGGAATCTTCATGGTTCTACGTTGGTAATGTTGGATGGGAAAAGTTCCAGCCAAGGCACAGTTCCAACCAGGGCAAAGTTCCAGCCAGGGCATAGTTCCAACCAAGGCAGAGTTCCAGTTGAGGCATGCATGCCAAGGCAGAGTCACAACTCCCTTTAGCAAACTTAACACCACCATTGACCTATCATCCAGGGTGTCATCTGAATTTTGCCTTTACCATCTTTAAAATCCAAGAGGTTATTTTGACCTGCATGATAAAAAGAAATCACTCCCTCCCCATGTCAAATACAATCCATGCCATTCAAGGTGTAAATATTGACCTGCATAATATATTTCTTAAATTAAACAATTTTTTGTGACAAATTATAATTTATCCATAAAAGTTTATTAGCTTATTTTGAAAAACTCAAAATCATCAAATAAAAATTTGCGTCATAAAATTTTGTGTCATCATTAAATGAATCAACAAAGGAAGATTATGTTCAAAACAAATCACTCACTCCTCCATGTCAAATACAATCGATGCCATTCAAGGTGTAAAACGTGTCCTCCACAATTATCTTTCTTAAATTAAGCAAAATTTTGTGACAAATTATAATTTTATCCAAAGATTTCATCAACTTATTTTGAAAAACTTAAAATCATCAAATAAAAATTTGCCTCATAAAATTTTATGTCATCATTAAATGAATCAACCAAGAAAGAAGATGTTCAAAGCAAATCACTCCCTCTACCATGGCAAATGCAACCAATGCCATTCAAGGTGTAAAAAGTGACATGCACAATTATCTTTCTTAAATTATGCAAAATTTTATCAACTTATTTTGAAAAACTCAAAATCATCAAATAAAAATTTGATTCATAAATTTTTTTATCATCGTTAAATGAATCAACCAATTGAATCAAATTCTATCCATATTTTAAGTATTATTTTTTTTAAATTTATTGTATATTAAATTCTATCACTATAAAATTATTGGAACTTATTATGTGCAACTGGAATTTATAAAAAAATTTAAGCTTCATATCATCAAATGAATGAGACAAGCAAAACTTTGCCATTTAAAAAGTTTCAATGAGATTTTTACTCATTTTTAAATTGACTGTAAATCAAATTCTATCAATATAATTAACTTATTATGGCTAAAGAGGAAACTTTGTCTACTAAAAAAAGTTTTAATCAGTTTTTATTCAATTTTTAATTTATTGTAAATTAAACAATATAATTACTAAAAGTGGGGTGAATATAAAAAGACAAGGGATTTTTTAGATGCAAAAAAAACACATCTATTGTAGAAATTGAAAATGAATATGCATGTTATAGCTTTAGGAAAGATATACCGAAGGTAGCCACCTAGGATGCCAGGTAGGATAGGAGATGAAAACTTGTGCGCATTATTGTTCTCCAAAACATGTGTGCATTTTGTATAACAAAAATGCCTGCATATTTTGTGAATGCTCGTTTATTCCCCCAAAATCGGCCCATGGCCCCATTCTCAATGTTCTACTCATTTTCGTTCCGACCAATGACCAGAGCAAAAAAATGGACGCAATTTCAGTGTGTAGAAGCATCGTCAACAATTTTCTTCTCCCCCACAAGTATTTCTTGTGTCCACATTATATTTTCATTCATTTGTATGCTAAAAAAACAATTAAAAAACACTACAATGAACTTTAAATTCTTTCACAAAATCCCAAACCAACAAAACAATTCCACATTCAAAGAAAAAAATAGTATTTACTTTCAATGGAGGACTTAATTTGATTTTATCTGCATGCACAATATAAGTCATCCCATCCCTCATAAGTTTGTTATTGTTTAGTTCTTCCTTTAAGTATGGCATCCCCAACTTAGAGATAAGGACTCTCCAAGATTACTCCATTGACATCCATTGGAATGACACATGCTTTTACCTCATTAATGGAGTTTGTACAAATAATAAATTGATTTCTTCCAATGTTTATAGTAAATAATTATGTTTTGTTTTCTTCAAATTTTACTCTTAAAAATCATAATTAATTTTAGCTTATCCACATAGAAAAGTTAAATAGATAATAATTCTTCATATTGAAACATAATTTTATTTTTCAAATCTCATTTCTAAATTAGTGAGATTGTTTATATCCAACATATATTGCAACCATTGGGATAATAGATTGTTTATATCCAACATATATTGTAATCATTGAGATATTAGATTTTTCATATCTAACATATATTGTAACCACTTGGATACTGCATGGTGCTTAGTCTTGGTTCTCTAGTTCAACTATCAATAAGGATACCTTTAAAACAATCGTTAATGAAATATGAAACGGGTGCCAAGTTTATTGTGTAAAATGTCTATAAAGTCCTCTTGATCCCACCACTGGCGCCCATGCATAGCAAACAACAAGCTCCTAATATTCTTACGTATAATACCTAGTAGATGGGTTCTGCAAGACAAAGCAATCCAGCTGGGGCAGAGTTCCAATCTGAGCAAAGTTCCAGCCAGGGCAGATTTCCAGCCGAGGCAAAGTTCCAGGCGAGGCAGAGTTCCAACCAGGGCAGGGTTCTGGCCGAGGTCAAAGTTCCAGCTGGGCAGAGCTCCAACCAGGCAGAGTTCTATCCAGGGAAAAGTTTCGACAAGGCAGGGTTCCAACAAGTGAGACAGGGTTCCAACAAGCAGGGCATAGTTCCACCTCGGGAAGAGTTCTTTGGCATTGAATGTCATAGAACCTCACAGGAACCCTACCCTTGTTGGAACCCTGCCCCTATTGGAACTATGCCCTGGCTGGAACTCTGCCTCAGTTGGAACTCTGGCCCAGCTAGAACTTTGCCCCAGTTGGAACTCTGGCTCGACTGGAACTTTTCCCTGGCTGGAACTTTGCCCCACTGGAACTCTGCTCCAACTGGAACTCTGCCCTCAGCTGGAAATCTACCCCAACTGGAACTATGCCCTGGATGGAACTGTGCTATGGTTGGAATCTTCAACTGCAATTGTGTCATCTTCTCTTCAATATTCAATAAAGTAGTTATCATGTATATTGTAGGTTGAGATCGGAATCGAACTCAATTTGTTCTTGAGGAGAAACCATGTTGTGCTTGGATACCTTAGGAAATCCCCCTTACCAATAAGATCTAAAGCGAAGAGAATATGTTGCTTACGTCATGCATACCACCCTGTCGAAACTCCGGCCCGACTGGAACTTCGCCCCGAAGAGAACTCTGCCTCGACTAGAACTCTGCCCGACTAGAACTCTGCCTGGCTGGAACTCTGCCCTGACTGGAACTCTGCCTCGGTTGGAACTCTACCCCGGTTGAAACTCTGCCTCGGTTGGAACTCTACCTCGGTTGGAACTCTGCCCTGGCTGGAACTTTGCCCCAGTTGGAACTCTGCCTCGGCTGGAACTCTGCCCCGGTTGGAACGTTGCTAGGGGCAAGGTTCCGGTTGGGGCAGAGTTCCAGTACTAAGGGAAGAATTCCAAGCAGAGCAGAGTTCCAACTGGGGTATAGTTCCAGCTAGAGCAGAGTTCCAGCCGAGGGCAGATTTCCGGTCAAGGCATGCATGCCAAGGCGGAGTTCTAGCTGAAACTTTGCGAAGACATCTATTTGATAGCATAATGGAAATGCTTGAGTTTCTATTTTGTCAATTTCTTCTTGGTATTTGGTTGATCTTTTTGGTTCATTGATCTCTTTATTGTTTCACTTATATGGTGGTTTGAAACCTTGTTCATGGCCCATGAACCCTAGAAGCTTCAATGAAATCCTATAGCCCTTGATCTTCAACATGGTGCTATTTTGTAAGACATATCATAATGATCCCGCAAGAGGTCCGTCTATGGGGCTTTGTAAGACATTCTACCATCACAGTGAAATTTGACCATTGCTTTTGGACTTATGGTCTCACCCCTTAGCTAAACCTTATTAGGTGTCTTTAAAGTCTCAAGGAATAATACTAGGGCGAACCTACTCTCTAAGTCTAAGGATTTGAGATCTGTTATACTACTCAGTACAGAGGGTACCTACTCTCAAACCTCTCTTGATTCTAAATAAATCCCCTTAATTGGGATTCTTGATTCTGACTAGATCATGGAGGTCAATGGCTATCTTCATTGAACGTCAAAGGACATCCATGATTGTACCATACATATGGGGAAACACAGTTGTTATCCCATGCAGGACCTTGAAGGATCACTCTTTTTTCTCTTTGGCTAAAACATGCATGATTTATCCTTGATCATGTGTACATTGGATTGTCCATGTGAATCACTAGTGGTCTGTTTCCATGTTCCGCCCCACCTTAACCAGGCATTTGTGGCTTCATACATTCTTCCTATAGCTGGATTCTAGTCTAGCTGCTCCCATCCTCTTTTTCATACGCCCAAGAAAATTAACAAAGCAAAAAACTTTGCTTTGTTGTCTTTTTCTTGTAAAGATTCTTACTCAAGATCATTCTTGGTCATCCTCATGATGTGATGGATTTCACGAAAGTGCACAATTGCTTTCATGAATGGATTAATGAGGGTAGTGGGTATGCCAATCCGTAGCAACATTATAAGACGAGATAGTTGGAGCAAACATGATAGGCCCATTGAGATAAAAGAGGTGAAGTCATCATCTTTTTAACCTTGATCCATTTGTTTGGAGTCAACTTAAGTGTTTAAGGTCCTTTTGATGTGGTTGGAAAGGTAAAGACTCTAGAAGGAAAGGAACTAGCTAAGCCTTTGGCGTCCTTAGAAGATTAACTTATGACTAGCTAATTTCCATCCATAAGGAATCCCCATGACAAATTACTTTCTACCTTCAAGCTCTGGGATATCTTCAGGCCTTGGATTAGAGCTGATGAATTCACCTTTATTGGCTAAGATTGAGCCTAATCCTGTTGGATAAACTAGCAGAAAGTTATCCGTAGAATTCCTCCTGATACCTTCTTTGTTGACTTGTCTTAGGTTACCTTTTCCCACCCCATGAAACATTGGGATGGGCAGACTGTATTGATTAGTGACCGAGTGAGGAGGGCCTTGGAATACAAGAAGGTTCATTGAATTTCTTCTTTCTATCTTGATGCAGCAATGTAGTAGCATCATTAATTCAAGGCGACATAGTGACTTGACTCAGATCCCAATCTTCTAAGCTCCAACCTGACTCTCTACTTTACTGCATTCCTGTAAGTTTGGAGATCAAACTTAAGTGTGGGGAGACCATTTTTTACTTACCATTTTACTATTTGTTACATAGCATAGCATTTTTATGCAAAGTTGGTTATTCCAACCCCTTCTTATTGATGTTATGATTGAGTTGTATGAACCATTCTAATGTGGGTATGTGCATAATCATTTTTTTCAATTTTTAATATTTTGAAAGTTATTTATAAATTCATATTTTTTAATTTGAACATCTCTGTTTTTAGTAAATCAATAAGTTCATTACCTTGTAGCATATGTGGTTGATAATTTTATGTTTTAACTTCAATGTATTGTTTTATATACGTTAAGTTTTATAATTAATAAAACATAACTTGTCAGTTTGTTTTTATAATACATTTCTATTCCATGTAATGTTTATGTAAATAGATAATATTTTTATCATAAAGTTTGTTTATTTAGCTATATATTGGAATTCAAAGATATTTTTGGTCTTTGCTAAAAAAATGTTTCAAATGTGGATCTAAAGGTTAAGAAAACGTCTTCCAAAAGTTCATATCCAAAAGAGGGTAATGTATGCACATCTTTGTAAACTAAATCGTTGGATCACCATGCCCTCACGTTAAAATTAATTAGTATTATGATTATGATTTTACTACTTTTGTTATGTTTGTTTGACTAAATATAACTTCATAAAATACCACATATTTGTAAACTAGTAATTTCCCTTAATGGTGGAAAGAGATACGGTTAAATGCTCGATGTTAGAATGTACTATGTAAAACTGAATTTGAACATCCAATTCATTTTAAGCATTTTTACATTATTTAATAGTTAATTCTATTAGAAAATGTCCTTGTATATGGAACATGTGTGAGCTTTACAAAAAAAATCACACTATAATGACTCACATATTGCAAACAAAATAAAACACATATAGTATATCAAAACAATGCATAGGCCTGAGTATCATTGGGACATAATCTACTATTTCAAATATCTATATTGAACCAATGATTCCATTGTATGATAAAGTAGATGATTGTACACTTAATTGGTTTACATCGACTTTAACAAAAATATAATGAGTGATTTCTAAAGAGCACAATAAAGTGGGTTGATGATTCAACAAGGTCCACACCATGTTGTAGTGAAATCCACCACCACTTGGATATAGCGAATGATAAGCACCATAATCAACAAACAAAATAGATTGAATATAATTTCTAAAAAGAAAGTAAACAATAACTTGCACTATAGCTTAGGAAAAATAAAATGCTAAAGCATTTGTTAGTTGGAGCTCCAACAAAGAATATGCAAAGTACATCAGAGAGGGAGTTATTGAAATCATTATTCTATTCATTCCATAAACATACATCCTTAAAGTGAATAGTAAGACTATTCAATGCATAACCTTACACCTAATCAAATTTGTTTTCATTGTGTCGAGAGGCACATTCTACAATCAATTTGAGGGAGACATGTAAGGTAATGTAACATTGTCATGGTTGTCATGTCTCTACCTATGTGGTGTTTTGAGTTCTTGTTCATATCCCATGAACCATAGAAGCTTCATTTTGTGTCCATGATGCTTATTTTCCTCCCTTATCATGGTAAAGGCCTTTAGACAAATAGCTAT
>LPNX010672821.1:2964-31484 GCA_001517045.1 Pseudotsuga menziesii | reverse complement strand
CTCGGTTGGAACCCTGCCCTAGCTGGAACCCTGCCCCGCCTGGAACTCTAGCCCGCCTGGAACTCTGCCCCGCCTGGAATCCTGCCCTAGTTGGAACCCTGCCCCGCCTGGAACTCTGCCCCGCTTGGAACTCTGTCCTAGCTGGAACTCTGCCCCGCTTGAAACTTTGCCCCGGTTGGAACTCTGCCCCGCTTGGAACTCTATCCTAGCTGGAACTCTGCCCCACTTGAAACTTTGCCCCTGTTGGAACTCTGCCCCGCCTGGAACTTTGCCCCATTTGGAACCTTGCCCTGATTTGAACTCTAGTGCATCCCAGGTCCTTCCTTAGTTCTTCCTATTGGAATAAGAGCCAGGTGCCAAAGAACTCTAATGACATTCAATGCCAAAGAACTCTGCCTAGGCTGGAACTCTGCCCCGCTGGAACTCTACCCAGCTGGAACCCTGCCTCGCTTGTTGGAACACTGCCCTTATTGAAACCCTGCCTTGTTGGAACTCTGCCACGGTTGGAACTCTGCCCAGTTGGAACTTTGACCTCGGCTGGAACCCTACCCCGGCTGGAACTCTGCACCGCCTGGAACTCTGCTCCACCTAGAACTCTTCCCTAGCTAGAACTTTGCCCCGACTGGAACTCTACCCCAAATGGACTTCTTTGTCTTGCAGAACCCATCTACTAGGTATTCTACATAAGAAGATTAGGAGCTTGTTGTTTGCTCATCATTTGGATCAAAAGCTTGACCTCAACCTCAATGGTGGTATTTCTACCTCGACTGGAACTTTGCGAAGACATATATTTGATGGCATAATGGAAATGCTTGAGTTTATATTTTGTCAATTTCTTCCTGGTATCTCATTGATCTATTTGGTTCGTTGATCTCTTTCTTTTTTCACTTATATGGTGGTTTTAAAACTCGTTCATAAGTGAAAAACAATATAATGCAAATGTACTTTACTACATGATAATCATAGTTTGTTGAATCTAGAAAATAATCTAGTGTTTCATGAGCAAACAAAGCATTTTAAGGTGTATTTCCATAACGTTTGACAACTTGTAGATAATGGGGAGATTGAGTTGCAGTAGTAAGAAACTCTCCAAGAGACTCTTGGTATTTCATCTGCTAGATTTGATGTGTGCTAAACACCATTGAACCCATTGAAATAAATTTTCATTCAATCTTGGCTCTCTTTTATGACCCCCAACATTGAATTCCCTATGCACTATATTCTAATTTGTGTAGCTTTTCTATATATCTTGGGATGCATTTAAATTATGCTTAATCTTTACAACCTCTCGTTCCATTTCCTCAAGTGATTTTGGCCCAAGCATAATTATGTTCACTAAAATTATTTCAAGTCATTGGTGTTCTGCACCTTCTGCCATACAAAGCTTCAAATGAATTCATTCCCTACAATGCGTGTTTCCCATTGTTATATGAAAACTCTATCAAGTGTAGATAATCTTTCCACTTGGATGGTTTGTACATCACCTATATGCAAAGCATGTACTAGAACTCTGCCCTCGGCTAGAACTCTGCCCCAGCTAGAACTTTTCCCTAGCTGGAACTGTGCCTCGGTTGGAACTCTGCCCCAACTGGAACTTTGCCCATTCAACATTACCAACATATAATTGTGAAGATTCCAAATATCTAAATAATTGCTAGCTCAATAACTCTCTATAGGAAGTACTTTTGGCAATGCATGAACTTTATTATAAGGAGCAAGAACCTCATAGGAACCCTACCCTTGTTGGAACTCTGCCTTGACTGGAACTTTGCCCCGGTCGGAACTTTTCCCCAACTGGAACTTTGCACTGATTGGAACTCTGCCCCGCTGGAACTATGCCCAAGATGGAACTTTACCCCACTGGAACTCTGCTCTGACTGGATCTCTGCCCTCGGCTAGAACTCTGCCCTGACTGGAACCTTGTCCCTGGTTGGAACTCTGCCTCCTTGAGAATCCAAATATCTAAATATCTGCTAGCTCAATACGTTAAGTTTGCTAGAGTTCCAACCGGGGCAGAGTTCCATCTAGGGCAAAGTTCCATGCGGGCACAGTTCTAGCCGGGGCAGAGTTCCAACCGGGGGCAAAGATCCAGGCGGGGCAGAGTTCTTATGGATCAAAGGTCATGACAAGGTACCATTACGAGGATTTGTGCACCAAGAATGGGTCTCGAGGCCTTGATCAAGGTTGAGGGAGGAAATCAAGGGACTTATATGCAATGAACTTTATTGGAAGGAGCAAGAACCTCACAGGAACCCTACCCTTATTGGAACTCTGCCTTGACGAGGCAGAGTTCCAATGAACTTTTCCCCAATTGGAACTCAGCCCCTGCTGGAGCTCTGCTCTGACTGGAACTCTTCCCTGCTGGAACTCTGCCCCGATTAGAACCTTGCCCCTGGATGGAACTCTGTCTCCTTGAGAATCCAAATATCTAAATATCTATTGGGTCAATACGTTCGATAATGCATGAACTTTATTGGAAGGAACTCTTCCCTCATAGGAACCCTGCCACGGTTGGAACTCTGCCCTGGCTGGAACTATGACCTAGTTGAAACTCTGCCCCGACTAGAACTCTGCCTCGACTAGAACTCAGCCCTGTTGGAACTCTGCCCCGACTGGAACCTTTCCCTTGGTTGGAAATCTTCCTCCTTGAGAATCAAAATATCTAAATATTTAAATATCTACTAGCTCAATACGTTCGACAATGCATGAACTTTATAGGAAGAAAATCTAAATGATGTGGATATGGACCTACAATTTTCAACTTGGGAGGTGGGATCAGTGGAGTGTTTCTAGGGCCATATGTCTAAATGTTGGATGGCAGCTTCCTTTAGGGATAAAGAATTCTCATAGTGGCTTGTTGAGTCAATGGTAGAAAGTGCACCCTGCAGGTTTTGCAGCGAACCAACAAAGTAGGTGGCTAGACTCTGTAGTGGGATGGAAAACTCCATAGAAATCCAAGGGGATCTTTATTGGGGATATTAATCTTGGATACAGTTGGGACGTCTGTGCTTGACTTCTTCCTATTATGTAGGCAGTAAGTGGAACCAATACAGCTTCTGCAGAGAACTTGTACATTCAATAAAATAGAGTTGTAGATGATACAGGAGGAAAACTCTTAACCCAAGGAAGAGATGAAGATCAGGGTCAAAATAAAATGGTGTAACGAGTTAGAAATTTTGGGCAAAGGTTATGCTAGTAAGGATCCAACATATTTTGGTGTGATCATGTCTAAACATGCAACTTGTTTTTTCATTTATTTAGGTGTGATCGTATCTAAACAAGCAACGTGTTTTTTCAAATATCTAAATATCCGTTAGTTCAATACATTCGACAATGCATGAACTTTATCGGAAGGAACTCTTCCCTCATAAGAACCTTGCCCCGATTGGAACTCTACCCTGGCTGGAACTGTGCCCTGGTTGGAACTCTGCCCCAACTGGAACTCTACCTCTGCTGGAACTCTGCCCCAGCTGGAACTTTGCCCCACTGGAACTCTGCTTCGAGTTGAACTATGCCTTGCTAGAACTCTACCCCAACTAGAACCTTTCCCCTGGATGGAACTCTACCTCCTTGAGAATCCAAATATCTAAGTATCCACTACCTCAATACATTCGACAATGCATGAACTTTATCGGAAGGAACTCTTCCCTCACAGGAACCCTGCTCTGATTGGAACTCTGCCTTGGCTGGAACCCTGCCCAGATTGGAAATTTTCTTTGGCTGGTACTCTGCCCTGGTTGTGACTTAGCCCCGGCTGGAACTTTTCCCCGACTGGAACCTTTCCCCTGGCTAGAACTCCACCTCCTTGAGAATCCAAATATATAAATATCCACTGGCTCAATACGTTCGACAATGCATGGAAAGTAAGAATGGGAGAGACATCAATGTAAATGTTGGTTTGGCGCAGCGAGAGGATGTCACATGTTCGATGAAGAAGAAGAGTGCAGCCTGATAGGGAAGGATCTCGACTATACACAGTTTCTCTTGATTAAATCTAGAAGGAGGGGTGACCTCAAATTTTGTCATACTCAAGATAAGTAATACATACACATTTTATTGGCTAAATATGAAAGGGAAAAATATTCTAAATAAAATATTGTGAGATTTATACTAAGTTGCTTTTTGGAAGCATTTGGGGATCTTGGTCTCGGAAGAGAGAACAGATTTATATTTAACTATCTTTCCTTGATTGAAGGAGAGAAATAACCTTCTATGGAAGAGGCATTGGTAATATATGCTTATGCCCCTGCATTGGGGGGAGACGACCTTCATATGGAGAAGCTATATCCAATGATAATCCTTTATATTCTTCAAATATATAATATATGAAGGAAATACGATTATGTTCACTGTGCAAGCATAGCTCTATCACAAGAAATGTTTCTCTCTTGATTGACTGTGTTTGAATGACTCTACTGGAATTCCACTGAGGGATTCGCTTCCTCTACCCTTGACATATGAAGCTATGTGTAGTCGTGTATGGCACATAGTAATGAATCTTTGAATTATCACAGTAGAGGGTGTGTTTCCTCTATATAGAACGCTTATCTGTTGGTCTTTGTGAATAGTTTTTAGGGGACAATCTCTATGGGAGTACCAACCCTGTTCGTGGGTCTTTTATTTGCTAAATATACCTAGTAATACACTGATGATCGACAACCTTTGAGGGAGGACCGACATGTACCATGTCTATTTGTTATTTATTTAAATCCCTCATGGCTAGATGTTGAGGCTATGTGGGAGTACAATTTAGATTCAAATTTAGGAAAATATCTTATTAATTAAAAGAACTTTGAGTCTAACTGATGTAAGAGTATTTAAACATTATTTTGACAGTTGAAAAGTGTTCTCCTACGTAATTCTAGAGAAAGGGGGGGCAATGTTAATTTAGTTGTCAAATAATAGGGATCTCCACCCTTGCGTTAACAGATTTTAAATGTGAAAACATTGATGCTTTTCCTCTCTATTGAAAGCCATTGATGTGCTAATTGGTAAGCGTTAGCTCGATTAATTGATGGAACCCCATACTTGTAAGAAAAATGTATGTAATATATAAAAGTGGGGCATGCCCTAAGATTATGAACTTTAATGTTGTAAGTTATTTAGCCTTCGCAACTCAGCCTTGATTAATTAAAGAAAGAAGATTGTGTGTTTATTAGTCCATCATGACTAAGAGGGAAGCCTTGTGGTAAGGTTGTAGAAGTATTGAAAGTATACTTTGTAAAAGAGACTTTGAGAAATGGAAAATAAATAGCAGCGGATGTGTTGTAGAATTGTAACCCTCTTTGTTGATAAATAATTAAAAAATTAACAATTTCTGGTGGACGTAGCCCCAAGGTTGGGGTGAACCACATATATTTGTGTCCCTTTTATATTTATACTTTGTGTTTTTATTACATCAAATTGACTTAAGTTAATGCTTTGAAAAATCCTCCTTTTCAAGGAGAACCCGCTTTTCTTTAATTGTACATAATTGATGAAATTTGAACATGTAGTATGTAATTATGTGATATGACTTTATACATAGTAAGGATATGATTATTATTAATGAATGATGATTACTAGGCATTACTCATTGTAGATATGTGATGGTACAATGGGCCATGAAATATTTCCACATAGAGAGCATGTAGTTAAGTATATTTTGTGTGCAAACCTTCTAAGAATATTTATTATTCTAGTATGGAAAAGAGTGTATTTTCATATTATTATGGTTGTAACTATTACATGATAAAATTATCTAAAGGAAAGTAGTTGAAATAATTTTACCAAGGTATGATGACCATATTGCAGAATAACTTGCCTTCTTATGAGTAAAGTTTTTATAGTTGATTGAAACTTATACTTCATAATGTTTATATAATTAAAGGAATTTGACATAGTTATTTAAAAAGAAGGAATTAATGACTTCTTGATTGTTGATTAGGCTATAATTCCATACAGTCGTTGAGAGTAAAGTTTTAGATGTTAAGATGAAGGGAAATCAAAATAAACAAACAAAACTACCCCATTTCTCTAAAAAAAATATTTGAGGAATTTGGAATTGTTACATAAGCTCACATCTATTAAGCACGGAGAGGAATCCAAATTTTTTATCTTAAATTTTTAACACAAAGAAAATTTTACACCTTAAGAAATAATTTTTTTAGTTTACCAACATAGATCCGTCTTAAACCAGATCTATCATGCACTGAGAGAGATATTTTTTTTTAACACTTTCAGATATTTGATCCCCTTTTGTGCTTGATATATCTAGCTTTAAAACAATTCATTTTTTTTTTTTTTAAGCCAACACCAATTGTATTTTTGTTTTTACTTCTATTCTTTTTATTAAAACTTCATGTTACATAAGTGTTACAACATCTCCCCAATACTAGGCTATATAACACTTTGTTACTCTAAATTCAATTAAATAACATGAATTTTTTAAATAAATTATGAACCTACATTAGGTCATATAACATAGAAGTTAACTCAAATGATTGACACAAATATTATAAACTATTTAACTAATTCCATACCAACAAATACCCAGTTTAAACTCACGTATGAAATACCAATAATTTATACTAACCCAAATAAAACAAATGTTATCTACTTAGGAAAACACAATCCTTAAATTTAACATTTTCTTTTTCTTTGTAAACAAAAATACACTGTAATAATTAAAATATCTTGTATTTATAATATACATATCAATTTTACTAGGCTTATGGATAGGCTGGACCAAATAAAAACCAACTTCAAACACTGGAATTATTTTGATCCTTTAATAAAAATAATATAGTATAATTCACTTGAAATTCTTCGTTTAATTGTTTAATAGTCTGTAATTTGAAGCCAAGTTGTGATAAACTAGTTACAGAGAAAAACAAATGTCTAGTAATGTCCATTTATTATATTTTATTATTTTTTAACCATTAAAATCATTAAATTCATATATTATAAAACTTTGGTTATATTTGATCATTTCAATACCATTAAAATCATATATTGTAAAACATTTATGATATGAACTATGTATAATGGTTTGTAATGTTGAAACTAGATTGTTATAAAACTAGTTACATAGAAAAAACAAAAAATATATGAATGCCCATTTGTTATATTTTATTATTTCTTTAACCATTAAATTCATATATGATAAAACATTTACAATATATAAACTATAAATAATAGTATGTAATGTTGAAGCCAGATTGATAAACAAGTTACAAGAAAAGCCAAAATATATAAATATACATTTATTTTATTTTATTTCTTACCCATTTAAACAAGTTACATAGAAAAGCCAAAATATATGAATATACATTTATTTTATTTTATTATTCATATATGTTTTCCACTCTAAAAAAGGGTTTGCAAAGTTCTTGATAGATCTTTCTAAAATGGATCTATGCTGCTTGGTAGATCCTTTATAAGATGGATCAATGGCAGTCAAACAGCTAAAAATTCTGAAAGGTACATACAAAACCAATTCAATAAAAGCCCTTCCAACAGAATCTGCATGTATAAATCCACGTGATAATGTTGACAACATGAGGCCAATAATCTGAGATGTAACCAAAAAAGTTCCATTCTTAGCTGCTTCCAATATATACTTGGCAACATTTTCAGATGTCTCTGCTTGACTGCGGGCGGTTGTACAGGCAAAGCACCTTCAACATCTTCAATACCTCGATGTGAGTCTCTATACCACCTGCAATGTATAGCTTAGACTAAAAATTGCAAATATAAATATGAATATAGGGATATCAATATAGTTAGAGTTTTGTTTCAGTGTCTCTATGCTAGCACCTAGATCACTTGTTGCTATGTATTTTTAATAAAAATAAAACAAATATCAAGTGAATAAAAATTTCACATTGTGGGTATTAATTTATAATTTAAATCAAAGAAATGTATATTTCAATTAATTAGAACTAAAAAATGAATAAAACTTGGGTACTTCTTGAGATGTTAGTGTGGAGTTGCCTTGAACCATGGATTTACACATAATTGATTTACAATTTTACATATTAGACCAGTATAAATCAATCTTACTCCAGATCTACCAAACTGTAAAAGGAATCAAATCTCGCTGGTAAAAGCAAAGAGACAAAAACCCTTGAGAATGTTGTAATTTGGCATACAAAAATACCAGTATAAGTGTTTTAATTTTGAAATTTTAAAACAGAGTTTCAAAAAAGTTAAAGGCTGTTAATTTTAAAACTATTGCTGCAAAAATTCCACGCCATTGCATCACGCTACAGGTAGAAAGAATAGATTTAAGCGTGATCATCCCATCATATCTTCATATTCTCTCTGCAATCAAATCTTCATATTCTCTCTGCAATCAAGAAAAGAACTGAAAGGGATGATGCAATCAGGGAAAGAACTGAAAGGGATGATTCTTGGCAAAACAGTCAATACAACTCTCACACTGCAAGAAGAGATCTTTGTATTCACGAAATGAAAATGAAAATGAAAATCCTTTGTGTAACCATCACAAAATGAAAACTCAACCATAAACAATCCAGTGATAAGAATCCTTGGATTGCTCATCATTTTCCCCAGGATTTGGCCAATGCAATTATTTGATTGATACAAACACAGATCCATGCTAATACTGCCCTGCCAAATGATGGTTACTATTCGTGCAATGTTTTCCAGAGTTGTATAGATGAAAATAATGGAATATTACACTCGGAAACCAGATTGGACTACATTATTACATCAACAAACTTCTTTATGTATCAAATCCCGCGATCCATCTCCAAGCTTGAAGACCTGCTCATTTGACAGTTATTTTCAAAACTATTGTTAAATATGAAATCAATCATCCTTTCTAGAAGGTTTATAAAAGATTAAATCTCAATTTTATGATTCCACATTCAGTAAAACCAATACAAAATGAAAAACTTTACCAAAATTGATCTTAGTTCCATATCAAGAACATCAAGAAACAATAGTCCAAGAACATCAAGAAACAACAGTCCAATATACTTACTCGTCTGACGATTTGGAGGAGCTACACTTGAATCCTTCCTGATCCGGCCCTACGCCGGCTGTACTGCCGCATTTTGCTACGGTTCTCACGCTGTCGATCAAGGCCTTTGTGTTGGATTCCTCGGAGAGAATTTCCGTGAGCTGCTCAGGCGAAATGACGAGCTTTACCCACCAAAGGCCATTTTTGTGCTTAGGCAGCGTTTCCATGCACGGTTTCTTGTACTTTGAAACGATGGAAATGGTGTGTGTCGAGATCTTAGAAGGAGCTGATCCGAGCCCCCACAGGATGACAAGCAACATGAAGATGCAGGCAGATACGAAAGATCGCCAATGAGGCCCCCGTCATGATCGATGTGACCACTAGCGAGGTCTAGTAGTCCTCCGCCTTGCTTGTGGTGATCAAGAGGAAGCAGGTAATACAATTCTTCGTGGAGAAGCTCCTCGTTGCAGGGCAGGGGAGGGGAATTTATCGCACCGGGACGGAAAATGCCATGGCCAAAGTAATCGTTGGTAATGCATTGGGCAGTGATAGGTCCATCGAATTCCATAACCCCTCCTGTGGGTGTCATAACCTTGATGGCCTCGTCATCTTCTTCTACAAAGCTTCTCCACATGCAATTTCCCATGACATAACGCCAGTGCTCTCTCAGACCTCCTCCTCCTCCTCCTGGCAAACCCTTCCCTTCAATTATCGGCCTAACATACTCGTGTTCATGAGCGTTCTTGGCCTGGCCTTTGTAATGCCAATAAATCAATATTAGAATTAGCATCAGCTTAAACTACATTGGAATCAAGGAATGGTAACTGCAAAAGATCAAATTAATCCCTCCAAAACACTTACCAAGGCCCTTGCTGCTGCTCAGCTGTGGCAAGATCGAACCCCAGCCTTTCATTTTCGAAACCCCCTCGGACTCTCGCACTTCTCCAGCATCTTGCGAGTTGGGTCTTCCGGTATTTCTATGTAGGGAGAAACCTGAGGAGAGGAAATGGTGGAAGCACAGTCATGAGTGCTCGAGAGCACACACAGTGGGATAATTGCAGAGAGCAGAGATGAAGGGAATGGGTGAAATATGGAGTTTGAATGATGGCGCGGGGGAAGCCTAGACGAAGGGAGTGGGTGGAGTCTTAAAAGCATGGCGTGGGACGTCGAGGAGGTGGAGACGGCGACTGACGGTGGAGGGTGTAACGGCGACTGACGATGGAGGGTGTAACGACGACGGGAGCGCAACAAAAAGACCACAAACGGGGTGGCAGCGATGGTGGGTGAACGGGCGGCCGGTGACGGGGAAGGCTGGTCCTGTGGCCGAAGGGCCGGCACGACGATTGCTGCCAGACAAAATCGTCACGTCGGTAGCTTACTCCATTTATTTTCACACCGAAAGTATTAAGTGATAGCCCTCCTCGAGCTTTCGTCGTCTATCAACAACCTATGAAAAGCCGCCCCTGTACACCGCTTAAATGCTCGCTTATTTTTTAATACATTTCGCCCGCTTATTTTTTAACCCTGGAGGAGGTTGTATGACTGTATCCATCGTGGAGCGGCCTGCTTTTGACCACAAAATTCCGGCATTCGAGAACCCTAGAACGCCGGAGATAGCAAACTTCTTTCAATGTGACCGCTGTAAAAGTTCGCCTATCGAGCTGGTAGCTTCTAAAGACGAAGAGCATCGAGACGACGAGACCTCAAACTTGTTTGTGTATTAGTTTGTCGTCTCATTCGGCCCCTGCCGTAAACAAAGCTTCGAGCGGCGATAGAACCGCGGATTTAAAGCCTAATTCAATCGGTCGTGACACAGGGTTGCAAGTAATCTATGCCAGTTACTACGATCGCAGATATTGTGAACAGAATGCTGGCGATTTCTCTCATAGCCGGCTTGTGTAAAGAACCATAAAGCTTGATGGATTGTTTACATTAATTAATCTGAAAGTCCACTGTGAAAGATTTATGCAGGTATAACTGAATCAAATTACCTGTTTATTGTAGCTAATATGGTAAGCTAACAGATACAGGGACACAGATGGGTAGTTGCATTGCCTTGAAAGTAGTGTTTAGGAGTCGACATAACCCATCACAGGACATGAAGACTTATGTTTTGTAACTGGGAATCACCCTGGCTATGCTGTAATATTTGAACTGAAATGCGTAGGGACTGATAGGTAAGGCTCTAATGCTTTATTCTACACCTGTAATTAAAGTGTTAATGGTCGTATATTCAATGTATTAGTAAAAATATGATATTTACTTGTTTCAACAAGAAGACAGGGAATTTATGTTTTAATTTGTTTAGAACGTAATTGAAATTTTGTTTCAATTAAAAAGGGGTTTATATTTTAATTTTTTTAAGGATGAGAGTTAAAAGCTTAAAGTATAATTGGGGGTATTTGGATCTTCTTTATTTTATAAATGTATTTTTATAAGTGAAAAAAACTGAACCGAACTAAGTTATGATGGGGATACTAGAGCTAGCAAAAGGGAAAACCACCCTTCATGCATGTAGTCAAGTGTTATTGGGATCTACATGTATGTTTTGGTCATGTAATTATGTGTGAAGGGAAAAGGTAAAAGTAAATTTAATGGAATTGTTAAGTCAATTAAAATTTGTGGGCTACAATATGTGTATAAGGAGGTTGGTTTTTGCATCCATTAGGTCATGAAAATTAAGCAACAAGCTACTAATGGGATATTAAAAACTTGAAACAAAATATTTTCTTCACGTGTCCATTCAATGATCTTCAATACATGAGATTGTAAGAGGACCCAAGCAAATGGTAGACAAGAAAAATGGTGTCGCTTGTGCAAATTATTATGTGCTTAAATTTTGATGTCATGCATAGTTCAAGTTTCAATTTCAAACGTATAGTCTCTCCATGTCTAGGCTAGGTCTCAGTTTCAAAGGTATAGTTCCTCCACGTCTAGGGGTTTCGAAGTTCTTTAAAGCTACCTAAAACTTCTAAAATTCCTATAACCATGCCCCTTGGATTTTTGGACTTTTTTTGCTTTGTAAGATTCCATTGGCATTCAAAGGATGAGGCGAAAACATTGACTTATTCACCGGATGTTTTCAAATTTAAAAACTTGATGTACAAAAGTTTTTGGAGGAAACTTATTTTCACTTATGTGGCCATTTAGAAGTTTGATGTAACTTATTTTCACTTATTTTCCTAGACTTGCTTTCATTTCATAAACTTATATTATCTACACACGACGTTCTCCCATTTTTTAAAACAGATGGAAGTTTTCTTTGGTGTTTCATTTCCCCTGCTTTGGGGGTATGCTAGTTTAAGTTGACTTCTGGATTAGCACAAAAACTTTTTAAAACTTGAATTCTTCAACCATTTATTTTTAAGTTGACTTCAAGTCAAGCATTTATTTATTAAGTTGGCTTCTGGTTTACCACAAAAACTTTCTAAAAGTCAAATTCTTCAAGCATTTAAAGAATTGGATATTTATTTTTTTAGTTGAGTTGAGGTTTATGTTAATAATGACAACTAAACTAATGTGTTTACGGGATAACCGACAACGGTTTTACTCATGTAACTTTTTTCATGAAGTATATAGTGCATAGTTGGGATACCTAATGTAATTGGTAGTTTGGTAGTTTGAGAGACTGAAAGCCTCTCTTGAAGGCATGTCTTGTAATCTCTTCATTCTTGATTAATGAGCTTCAATACTTTGTCTGTGTGGATGTTTCCCCTTGTGGGGTTTTACCACATTACACTGTTTCTTTAATGTTGTTTTCTTATGTAATTTGTCTCTAAGTATCTAACAAGTGGTATCAGAACGTTGGGAGTCTGAGGTATGGGAGTTTTCTAGTGGTGAAGAAGATCATGATGGATGTGCAGGAGGAGACCATTGTTGGAGTCATCGGTGGGTAAAGAGACATTACTTGCTTCCCACCTTAGAGTTGTTGCCGAAGGAGACATTACAATTGACATTAGATCGTGGTAAAGGAAGAGAAGGAAGAGTCACTAACCGTGGATTGTGCTGACCAACTTTTGGAGGACGAACCTACGTGGGTGAAGTGGAATGCTGCCCAGCTATGCACGTGGAGGCAACCACAAGAAGAAAGAGACAGCCACAAGAAGAAAACATTGGACAGTTTTCTGGGTCGTGTGACTAGAAAGACTGCTGCTGAAAGAGTCGCTTCACGTAGAGGAAGTTGACACTCTATGTGTCGTTCATTGAGAATATTGCTGGAGGATCCGTCGTGGAGTACCTCTTCCAATCGTAAGGAGGAGGAAGACCACTACTGGAGGTCTCCATGCGTAAGGAGGAAAAATACCGTCGACGCGTTTGCATAAGGAGGAAGAAGACCATCGTCGAGCCTATGTGATGAGGAAGAACTGTTACTAGAGGATCTGGAGGGTCGTGAGAGATTAGAGGTGAGCCGTCTGGAAGCCAACAACTGCTCAAGATAAACGGGTGGTAAAGAAGAAAAACTTGTGCTATTTTTTGGAAGTTTGGATTGTATATATATATATATATAAGAATTTCAAGCTATTCAAACGAGGAATGTAATTTCTTGTTCGAGATAATTTACTATTGTTTTGTTCGAGAAAATATATATATGTTAAAAAAAAACAGTTTCAACAATGTCTAGCACAAAGTTTGAAATTGAAAAATTTAAGGGTAAAAACAATTTTGAACTATGGAAATTAAAGATGCAGGATTGGTTAGTTCAAAAGGGGTTACATAAAGCCTTAAACGAAAAAAATAAAGAAACCTCTAACTATGACAGATGATTGAAAGGAATTAGATGTCAAAGTGCTAAGCACAATTCGTTTATGTCTTGTGGATTATGTGTTATTCAACATTGTTGGAGAAAAGTCAGCAACAAGCCTATGGAGCAAGTTAGAAAGTCTGTATATGACCAAATATTTGACAAACATAATTTACTTGAAGCGACCGTTGTACGGTATGAGAATCAAAGAAGGTACAAAGATAGCAAATCATTTGAATGTTTTTAATACTCTTATTTGCTAGTTGAATGGTATGGATGTTAAAATTGATGATGAACATAAAGCAGTCAATCTCTTATGTACTTTACCTGAATCTTAGGGTCATGTAGTTTCCTCCATTAGTCTTAGTACAACTAAAATCTAGTCTTGAAACCTCTTCACCAGAAGCTTTGGTTGTTAGAGGTAGATCCAAAGAGAAAGGAGAAAAGTCAACATGTACTTCCAGGCCTAAATCGAACGACAGAAAGAGCACATTAAAATGATGGTACTATAACACAACTGGTCATCTCAAGAAGGACTATTGAAAGAGACAAGAATCCAAGAAAGATGACTCAAAATTAGAGGCAAATTCAGTTAAGTCTTTTGATTCAGCTATGATCGATGAGGTTTTGTCCATTTGTAATATTTCTAAATATAATGAAGAATGACTATTAGATTATGATGTTTTGCATCATATCTGTCCTCATAAAGATTGTTTTGCTCTTATCAAATAGTTAATGATGGAATAGTTATTTTAGGAGACAATCATTCATGTAAGATTGTTGGGGTTGGAAGTGTTAAAATTAAAATGTTTGATGGAGTTATAAGAACACTTATAGATGTTAGAAATGTACCCGAGTTAAAGAAGAAATTTTTTTTATTTGGGAGTGTTGGATTCTTGTGGTCGTAAGTTTACAGGTTTAAGTGGAACTCTACAAGTTTCTAAGGGTGATTTAGTGGTCATGAAGGCACATAAAACATGTCAAAACCTTTACAACTGGTTGAACAAAATCAACTTAATGGTACTGCATTAGTATGTGAAGAAGAGCCACTCAACTATGGAATCAACGTCTTGGTCATATGAGTGAAAAATGACTTCAGGTATTAATGAATCGTAAATTGCTTCCAAATTTGAAAACTCTGAATTTGATGTTTTTGTAAACATTGTATATTTGGAAAGTAGTGTAGACAAAAAATCAAAGCAGGTAGTCATGTCAGTAAATGTTTTCTCGACTACATTCATTATGATTTGTGGGGTTCATCTCCTACCATTTCTTACAGGGGAGCAAAATATTATGTATTATTTGTAGATGATTTTTCTAGAAAGGTTTGGGTCTATGTCCTAAAAACAAAAGTTGATGTGTTTAACGCGTTTAAACAATTTAGAGTTATGGTGGAAAAAAGAATTGGCAGGACAATCAAGTGTTTAAGGACGAATAATGGAGGTGAGTTTACTTCTTTAGAGTTTGAAACTATTGCAAAGATGAAGGAATCATAAGACACAAAACAAATGTATACACTCCTCAACAAAATGGCGTTGCAGAGCGCATGAACATGACTCTTCTAGAAAGAGCAAGGAACATGCTCAGTAATGCTAATTTGGGGCAAGAGATGTGGGCGGAAGCAGTTTCTACTGCTTGTTATCTAATAAATCACTCACTGTCAATGGCAATAGATTGTAAAATTCCAAAAAAAGTATGGATTGGTTATCCCAGTGATTATTCTAATATGAAAATATTTGGTTGTGAAGCTTATGCACTTACTCCTGAAAATCAACATTCTAAGTTAGACCCTAGATCAAATAAATGGATTTTTGTTGGATATGATGATGTAACAAAATGATATAGATTGTGGGATCATATTGCCCACAAGATCGTCATTAGAAAAGGTGTATTTTTTTATGAATCTTCTCTGATTAAATCCGAAAATGTAAAAATTGATGTGGAACATGAACATGTAATATCAAAACAACTAGCTCAGTTGGAGAACCAATCTTCCCATGAATCAAAGAAAAAAGAATTTTATGGTGAGAGAGAAGTCATAGAAGATGGAGAAATTCAACAAAATGTGGAAACCCCACAGCCTACACCAAGAAGGTCATTAAGGGAGAGAAAACTTCCTAAGAGGTATACACATTTTGTTTCGTCTGTTTTATTTACTGATGATGGAGAACCTTCTTGTTTTCAGGAAGCCATTGATTGTGTTGATAATGCTAAGTGGAAGATGGCAATAAAATAAGAAATTGATTCTCTCGAGAGAAACAAGACATGGGAATTGGTTGAACTCCCCAAAGATAGTAATATTGTTGGATGTAAGTGGGTCTTCAAATTGAAGAATGGAGTTGATGGTAAGGTTGAAAGATACAAAGCCAAATTGGTTGCAAAAGGGCACTCTCAGGTGGAAGGTATGACTGTCATGAGATTTTTTCACCAATTGTCAAGCTTGTATCTATTCGTATTGTGTTAGCACTAGTTGCATTGCTTGATTTGGAGTTAGAACAACTAGATGTTAAAACAACTTTCTTACTTGGATATTTAGAAGAGATTTATATGGAACAACCAGAAGGTTTTGTGCAACATCATAAAGGTAGATTAGTTTGCAAGCTCAAGAAATCATTGTATGTCCTGAAACAGTTGCCTAGTCAATGGTACAAGAAGTTTGATTCTTTCATGGTGAGCCAAGGTTATAATAGAAGTGAATATGATCATTGTTTATACTTCAAAAGGTTGAATGACATATTCATTATCTTAGTGTTGTATGTTGATGATAAGCTTATTGTGAGCAAAATCATGGAGGAGATTAACAGGTTGAAGGCTCAGATGGATAGGACTTTTGATATGAAGGATCTTGGAGCTACAAAACAAATCTTGGGTATTGAAATACATAGAGACAAAAGAAATGGTAAGCTTAGTTTTTCACATGAGAAGTATGTTGAGAAAATACTTGTAAGATTCAAAATGAATAAGGAAAAGCTCGTGAATGTTCCTTTGGCTTCCCATTTTAAGCTTTCTTTAGGTTTATGTCCTAGTAGTGTTGAAGAAATTGATTAATATATGTCTCATGTACCATATGCCAATACAATAGGATGTTTAATGTATGCAATGGTGTGTACTAGACCTGATATTTCACATGCAATAGGTGTTGTTAGTACGTACATGGAAAATCCAGGAAAAGAACATTGGAATGAAGTGAAATGGGTGCTTCAATACGTAAGAGGCACATGTGACTATTGTATCACCTTTAATAATAACAATGATTATGTATGCGGTTTTGTTGATTCATATTTCACAGGTGATTTGGACAAGAGAAGGTCGACTTCAGGTTATGTCTTTACTCTTGCAGGTGGAGCTATAAGTTGGATGTCAAAGCTTCAGGAAAGAATTGCTTTATCCACTACAAAGGATGAATACATTGTTGTCTCACATGCTTGAAAAGAGGCGATTTTGGTAAGAGGTATGCTTAGAGAATTGGAATATTGCAGAATAGTGTGCATGTCTTCTGTGACAGTCAAAGTACTATACATTTGGCTACAAATATTGTTTATCATAGTAAGACTAAACATATTGATCTAAAATACCATTTTGTAAGACAAACCATTAGTGAATGTCGAGAAGATTTGAAAATGGTTCATACTCAAGGAAATTGTGCATATATGTTCACAAAATCGGTATTGTTAGAGAAGTTACAATGGTGTGTATCATTAGAGGAAATTTTGGGTCTAAAATGGGCCTTATAATAAAACGAGCCAACAATAAATTCTTATGAGTTGGAATTCAAGAACCAAAAGAATTTCAATAAAATGAGTCAACCATAATGGTTGACTTCATATATTTGTCATAAAAAAAACTATTGTTTTTGTTCGTATTTTCAACATATATCCGTGTGTTTTTACTCGAATTTCGATTGGGAGGGCTCGTTGGATGCGGAATATAATTCCGCATCCAACGAGTACCCACATTGCATACTTTTAACAAGCCCCACTACCCCAAAAACATGAAATACTTGAAAAAAACGTTTGTCTCTGAGTATCTAACAGTATACAACAAATACTTTTTAAAAGTCAAACTAGTAGTGTATTAACGTCAACAAATATTTATTTTATGACTTGGATCTAGGAGCAGTATAAGCGCTAACCAAAACACCCCCAACCCACTGGAATCCAACAAAGCAATTTTAAAAAAAATGGCAATTTGAAGTGGTTCAATCTTAATTTTAAAGATCTTGGTAGTTTTAAAATCCATCATTTAGTCTTGGACATGCGTCCTGATTGTTGTGATTGCAAAATTATAAAAGTAGCAATTTTTCATAACAATTTTAACTATTTTTTAACAAAAAATCACCAAAAAAGCGGGGAGTTTTAGTTGTCTTTTATCCTACTCATTGGATTTGTAGTTGAAAACGAAGATGTACTATTAGACTCTCGTCATTTATGGTAATTTAGCATTATAGTTGACAATATTTATTGTAATTTATATTTACGTTTATAGTTTAAGTTGATATACGGGTTAAGACTAGCAATAATTTTGGAATATGTTGATAGGTATAACATATCCCTTGACGAATCTTGATTGAACCAAATTTTTTTGAGAACCTCACCTCTTCTTATTTATATTTATAGATTGCATTGAGCCTATCACTCTAAGAGCACATTACCTAAGTGATTGTTCTCTTGATGATATGGTGCCAAATGGATAACTTATTGATTGATGATATAGTGCCAACTGAAAAACGTATTAGATGATGCATGGTTCAACTATAATGACTTCATGCTAAGAGATGGAATCATTAAAATATGTTGATCTAACATTTTTTTTTCTTAAATTAATAAGTAAGCTTAAATTAATACTAGCAAAATTATTTATTTTCTAAGACTTTGATAAAAACAATAAAATATAAGTTTCATTGACTCAAAGTAAATATAGTAGAAAGCCATATTTTGTGGGTAGTCTTGTTTTAACGCCACAACAAAATAACCCTAGCAACGATTTTCAGGATCGTTTTAACACCACAACAACATAACATGTAGTCTAATCGAAAGATGAGCATTCATGAAATGAAAAACAATCACAATAACTTACCACATCGAGTGCACCTGCGGTTTAATATCTTTATAAAAACTGTAATAAAACTCTCCATTCCAATGGTTAGTGAACAAGAGGATTGTATGCAACTTATGAAGGATCTATATGTAGAAAATGTATCGTTTCCATCTCAAAGGTGTTGGAAAAAGTAATTAATCACAGATCCGTATCGGAGCTCAACCGACTCTGTCAGAATCCTTACCAGTTTGGTCTCTGTCAGGCAATCTGACAAGATTGAAGAGTCCACGATTCGGCAATGTAAACTAGTCGAATTAATTTTTTCTGAACTTAAGTTTTAGGTTGATAGTTATTACAGCCATTAATGTGAAGATTGTAGATTCACGAAGAAGCAAATTTTGTTTGCCTATAAATATAAGAAGAAGTTTGTAAATCAAAGTGAGAAAGAGAGAACTCAGAGAGAGAATTATGAGAAGAGAGTGAAGAAAGAATAGAGTTGAAGATCAAGCTTCTGTGTGTTTGATTCTGTCGTAGAGCCGAAGCTCTGTAAAAGAATTTGTCGAAGAGTCAAGAAGTTTGTATTACCTTTTTGTTATTTCTCGACAAGTTATATATATCAAATAGTTTATGGTTGACATGCATGTTTACTTAGCCGACATTTTCTCTAGAATTACTTGTGTAAATGTTGTTTACATTTACAAAGTGAAATATCAAAGAATCCATAACCAATTCACCCAGTAAAAGTTCCAGGTTTTACAGCAGAGCGGTCGACACAAGTCTTCCTAAATGTTTGGTTATATGTTTTTATAATTTTGTCAAATTGTTGTTTGTGTCCGTTTTTACTTCATCTTACTGGTGGGTGAAAAACATTTGTAATTTCTTAAGTCTTTTAGACTAAGAAATATTCTTTGTAAATTTTGCCTAAAAACAAACTAGCCGAGCAAGTGAGTCGAAGTAAATCTGTCGAGTTAAACCTGTCGAAGTAAACCAGTCAAATTTAATGGGTCGAAGTTGTAAAACTGAAAAGTTGTCTAAGTAAACCTGTCGATGTGAAGTGAGTCAGTAAAACCGACAAGAAATAACTTGTCAAGGTAAAAGAGTCGGGTCAAAAAGTATGACCATATTGGTAGACTTGTCTAGTCGAAGTTAGACAAGTAAAAAGAAAAAGGAGGTCAAGGTGAAATTTGTGTAACTGAACGGTAACTCAAGTTTAGTCATCTCGGTTTTTTCTAACTGGTATCAGAGCGAGGTTTAGGAAAGAAATATTGTCTTAAAAGAGAAAAAGTAATTTCCTAGTGTAAAATTATAAATGGCTTCTACTTCTGGTCCAAATATGTCGAGTTTGCAAACTCCAATTTTTACAGGAAAGAATTATGAATATTGGTCTCTAACAATAAAGGCTTTGTTCAAAGGTCAAGATGTTTGGGATATAGTCCAAAATGGTTATGCAGAACCAACAGATCAGACAACATATAATAATCTCTCACAAGATGAGAAAGATGCCCTAAGGGAATAGAGGAAGAAAGACATAAAAGCTTTGTTCTACATACATCAAGCCATGTTGAAAGCATATTCCCAAGAGTAGAAACAACAATTACCGCAAAACAAGCATGGGATTCATTGGAGACTACATATCAAGGCATGGACAAGGTAAAGACCTCCAAGTTGCAGATTCTGAGAAGAGATTTTGAATCTTTGTCAATGAAAGATACATAGTCAGTAGACTCATTCTACACCATATTTGTTGGTTTGATAAATTAACTGAAATCTCATGGAGAAACTATAACATACCAAAGGGTGGTTGAAACAGTTCTCAGAAGTATTCCCCCAAGATTTGAATCCTTGGTTGTGACCTTGGAAGAATACAAAGACATGTCGATGTTTACCATTGATGAGTTGCAAGTTTCACTCATCAATCATGAACACATAATTAGCAGAAAAAAGTACATCATTGGAAGGTGCATTCACAGCATAGTCATCCATAAGCCGTGGCAGAGGCAGGGGAAGAAATAATTCCAGAGGGAGAGGAAGAAGTTCTTCCATAGGAGGACACGACTATAGTCCTGCAAATGTCGTTAGTAGAGGAGAGAATCAGAATCCAAGTCAGCCAAGTGGACATAGTTTTGATAAATAAAAAATTCAATGTCATTATTGTAAGAAATTTGGTCATTATGCATATGAATGCAGGAAGAAACAATATGACCAAGGAAGGAAAAGCCCAAATTAATCGACCAACACCAGCACTTTGACAAGTGCAATGGTAATGGCATATGCATCTCCAATTGAATGCAATGTTGTCCAAGAAATTCCACATGACATATGGTACTTAGATTCAGGCTGCAGTAATCTTATGACTAGTAATTTAAATTTGTTTTTCAGTCTAGATAATTCAGTTCAAACTGATGTTACACTTGGAAATAATGTCCAAGTCACTATTTTGGGAAAATGTGTTATTGGTATTCTAACCAAACAGGGGGAGAGTCAGTTTATCACTTATGTCTATCATGTTTAAGGTCTGAAACATAATTTGTTGAGCATTAGACAACTTATACAAAAAGGCTACAGAGTCTATATAGAAGATGATCACTGTATGATTAAAGAAAAGCGTCCAAGCAACCAACTAATAGCAAAAGTGCCAATGACAAGCAATCACTGTCAGTTTTGTACCTAGGGAAGTGTTCCCCTAAGTGACTTTAGCCTTAGTCCCTTAGTGAAGGGAAATAAAGTGACCCTTGCATTAAATGACTTAAGTGGAGCATTTAATTTGACTATAGAGAGTAATGTCACTTTTTGATTAATTTAAGTGGGTGAGTGAAATTAATATTTATGAGAAATAAATGTGAGCATTTAATCTCATCCACCGATTTAATCTAATCTCTATCGTTAGATTAGATGAACCCTAGGGTTCTCTCAAAAAGGCAATGGAAGGTCATTTTCCTCACTTTTGCAGATTGAAGTGAAGGAGAGAGATGAGAGAGAAAGTTTCTATTTTTCTGAGAAAGAGAAAAATCTCTGCAGCGTGCAAATCGAGGGAAAGAACAACAATAGAAAGGGCACGTAAATCAAGGAGAGGGAAGCAACATTTATTGCTACTCCATATAGTCCGTACGGTACGGTTTTCGAGGAATCATGCACAATTTTTTAGGCATATTTTTGGGCACGATTTTTGAGATTTTTTTGGCACAAATTTGGAGGTCCATACAGTCAATTCATATGGTACATCCATACAGCTGCACAGAAATCGAGGCATAAAACAGGAAAAAAAATATGAGTTTGATTTTTTCTGTTTGGCATGGAAAATGAGGCAAACTTCCAGGTTGAGTTAAGTTGGTCTGAAAATTTCTGAGTTTTGTTGTAAAATTCCTGCTAATAAAATCTCTCTCTCTCTGACTAGTTTTCCCCTTGTGGGTTTTTCTAAGGCCACTGGCCGAAAACTATTGTGTTCTGTGTGTTGAATGGTGTGCTGAGATTTATTTTCTGTTAGTGAAAAAGAGTAGTTACAGCAGTGTTTTAAAGTCTGAAAATTTACTGTTTATTTCCAGCATGTTAAATTTTTGAGAATGTCATAAACAGTGTTAAATTTTACTTATAAACCGGTGGCTGAAAACTAGTGAAAAATATACAATCGCTTGTTTCCCTTGAGGATAATTCCAAACATGAAAGGAAAGACAAATATAGGGGTTGCATTCAAGGCAGAAAGTCAAGAAGCAGTCAAGCACTTCGACAAGAAAGAAAATGACAATGTTGATTTTTAGGCTGCATTTCAAACAGAAGTTCAGGATGAATCCTAGTTGTGGAATTTCAGATTTGGAGATCTGAATTTTGGTGGGACGAAGCTACTTCGCACAAAGAATATGGTGAAAGGATTGCCATTGATCGACAAACCAAAAACAGTTTGTGAAGGATGCATTTTTGGCAAGTAGCATAGAGAGACTTTTCCAATTGAAAAGTCATATAAAGCACGCACACCAATTGAAATTGTGCACTCTGATATTTGTGGTCCAATGCAAACATTATCCATTGGTGGCTGCAATTATTTTCTTACTTTTATTGATGACTACTCAAGAAAAACATGGATGTATATCCTGAAACATAAATATGATGCATTTAGTTATTTTCATCAGTTCAAGGAACTCGTGGAGAACCAGAGTGGACACCGTATCAAAATCTTAAGGAATGACAGAGGAGGTGAATATGTTTTGAATGAATTTATAAATTTTTGTAAGACACATGGCATAGAAAAACAATTCACTACACGGTATACACCTCAACTAAACAATTTTTCCAAAAGAAAGAACATAACCATTATGGATATGGAGTGCAACATGATGACAACCAAGCATTTGTCAAATGAATATTGGGTTGAAGCAGTCACAACTGTCGTATATATCATGAACCGGTGTCCGACAAAGAGTGTGAAGAACAAGGTTCCTTAAGAAGCATGGATAGGTATGAATCATAGTGTTTCTCATTTAAAAAAATTTGGTTGTGTTGCATATGCTCATGTTCGAGATGAGATATGAAAGAAGCTAGACAACAAGGGACAAAAATGTATTTTTGTTCGCTACTCTAAAGACACAAAAGCATACAAGTTGTATGATCCTATCGCAAGGAAATTAATCATCAGTCAAGATGTTCAATTTGTTGAGAATGAATAATGAGATGGAACTGTTGACATAAATGTCAAGATTGTGTTGAATGTCGACAATGATGACATGGCGGAGGAAGTGGTTCAAACACCACATGTAAGTCAACCGGTTGGAGCACCATTGACTCCCATGACACCATGACATGGTTTAGCACAACTTAACATCGACGCAAAGTTGCAGCTCAAGCTACGATGACAAGCACACCAAGAGGACAACATACTCCATCAAGCATTTCGTCGAGGTCGACATCGACAGAACCGGTGAAGACAAGAAGTCTGCGTGAAATATATGAAGCTGGTACACCAAATTCATTCTCCCTCTTTGCATTATTTTCTACTATATATGATCCACTAACATTTGAGGAAGCTGTCGAAGAAGAAGTATGGGCACAAGCCATGGATGAAGAAATAGAATGCATTGAGAAGAATCAAACATGGGAGTTGGTAGATGTACCAAAAGATAAAGCTGTAATTAGAGTCAAATGGATTTACAAGACCAAGAAATATGTCGATGGGAATGTGCATAAGCACAAAGCAAGAATAGTAGCAAGAGGGTTCACACAACAATCTAGCATAGATTTCAATGAAAATTTTGCACCTGTCGCACGCATGGACACAGTCAGAATAGTCTTGGCCATTGCTGCATAAAAAAATTGGCCTGCTTATCAAATGGATGTTAAGTCGGCATTTTTGAATGGCTCTATAGAAGAAGAAGCATATGTGGAACAACCACAAGGCTATGAAGTTCCAGGTCAAGAACATAAAGTGTACAGGATGAAAAAGGCATTCTATGGTTTGAAGCAAGCTCCTAGAGCTTGGTACAATTGGATTGATTCCTATCTCACCGAAAATGGATTTCACAGAAGTGAAAGTGAAAGTGAACTGACGTTGTACACCAAAGTTGATGAGAAAGGTAAGATGTTAATTGTATGCCTCTATGTAGATGATTTAATATTTACTGGTGACTTTGGAATAGAAGATTTTAAAGCAATCATGGAAAGTGAATTTGAAATGACAGATTTGGGGCTTATGAAGTTTTTCTGGGCATTGAAGTTCAATATGAAAGTGGTATATTTATATCATACTCTAAATATGCAAGTGAAGTTTAAAAATATTTAATATTTCTAATTGCAAGACAAACCTGACACCAGTAATAACATGTTCAAAATTGAGCAAGGATGATGAAGGATCAACTGTAGATCCTACGCTGTTCAAAATGCTGGTAGGAAGTCTTATGTATTTAACAATGACAAAACCAGACATCATGTATGGAGTGAGTCTAATCTCAAGATTCATGGAGTCACCAAAATACTCTCATTGGCATGAAGGTAAAAGAATTCTGAGGTATGTAAGTGGCACAAAAGACCTTGGCATTATGTATTCAACCTTAGAAAATTTTAAAGTCATTGGCTACATTAACAGTGACAATGGAGGCAACATAGATGACATGGAGAGCACATCTGGGTACACAGTTCATTTTCGTACATGTGTTGTTTCATGGGCTTCAAAGAAACAACCCATAGTAACTCTATCTTTAGCAAAAGCAAAATATGTTGCAACTACAAGTGTTGCATGTCAAGCTATCTGGATGCAGAGAATTTTGAAAGACATTAATTATGTCACAGCAATATTGGGACAAAGTATAAACTCACAAGTGATTCAAGACAAATTAGACATGAAATTATGTAACGGTACTGCAATAGGAGGTTGCAGCTCTGTATAATCGATGAAAGAATGAATAATACAATACAATGTCATGCAGAATGCATGAATTCCAAGCCAATTTGAATTCACTCGAAGGTCATTCGAATTGCATGGATGAGTGTAGCTTAACTGACTATTAGCCAACACTAGACACACTTAGTTAACCACTAAACTAAACTGTAACTGACTCTTATCGAGTCCTAACTAAATAGGAGTGCAATAGATGACTTAGTTTAATTGAATGTAACTCAGACACATGTCACTGCATGCCAAATAGTAGGTGGTAGCACATCACTAACTCCAAGTAGCTCCGATGAAGTTAACTGAAGTGATACTGGTCAACAGAGGCAGTTGGAGGTGCATTAGTTCACTCCAATTCATCCCAATCAACCCAAAATAGACAATTTCATGATGGAGGCACCTTTACAACTCAACTTAACTGATTGTTAGGTGAAACAACAATCATTTAGCAATTAGGTGCACTTATGACACTCAAATCACCCTAGAATCACTCCATGTTTGAAGGAGGGATCCCAGTTAACCTCCTCAATTGAAGGAGAAGGATTAGTTGTCCTCCTTGATTGAAGGAAGGCATGGGTGCGCTCATGTTGATGTCATAGTGTGCTCATCTGATGCCGATTAAGTCAATTAAACTTAGGATAGTGGGTAATTAGGCCAAAATTGACCAAATAAGTGTAATGTCCCAAATTTTACATTGGGTCACAATGGCCAAATCACATTTTCCATATTCATGAAAGTTGTCAAAGGGATGCTAAAAGTCAAATAATTGTCAAGGTGGAAAATCACTAGTTTCCTAGCTTGGGGGTGGAAGCTTTGAGATTTGGAATAAGGGGGACAATAAATTATGTTTAAACATTAGAAGAAGATAAATATTTAATAATGTAGCTTATTAAATAAATACAAGAGAAAAATGAAATGGCTATGGAGAATGGAGACATATGGAGACTATGGGGCCCACTCAAGCTAGAATTCCTATGTTAAATGGCATCCTCCTCTTGTGATTTTAAATCTATGGGAAGCCTAATGTTTTGGGATGGATTATGAAGTTAATATAATTGTCCATATACTTCATAGGTCGAATTTGGGATGAATTGTAACTTACATGGGAGATGAAGAAACAAATGGGAGTTTCATGGACACTTGGCTAGATTCCCCTTACAATTATGACATCTATGACACCAATGATGGAGATTCTATGACAGTTATGACACAAGTCAGATATTAAGGCTGACACACTGACATACTGACATGTAAGGACTGAATAGAGCATCTTAGAGGTTGAATTTTGGAGTTGGAGAAGGCCAAGAGGCTCCTACTCAAATTTGGGAGAAGAGGGAGGGTGAAGAGAGAGGCCACATGGCATAGCATGAGCAGCCACACCAATTCAACTTGGCTTTGGTTTATGGATGGATTTGGAACCTTATAAGACTAATAATGTTTATAAAATACAGGGATCAACCATGAGAATTTTTTTTTTCTCATTTATGAAATTGTCATTTGTGAATTGTGAGAGCTAGTGGATGACTAGTTTTCTTGTTTAAGCCAATTTCGAGGGTGAAAGATTCCCATCCTAGTTGGTGTTTGGAAAGGACACTCAGGTCTTTCATGGAGATTTAATGGAGTCTTATTTTCAGGTGTAAGCTATAGGAAAGCATGTGGATTCTTCTATTGCAGCACTCTCTCTCAACTATTTCCAGTTTTCACACCATATTCATGCGAATGGAGGGATTGCGCTTTGGGTGCACTATTGATATCTTTGGGGAAGATTATAATTCCAATTATATTATTTTCTGATGTATATGATCTGTATTTTACATTCATAATACTATCAATTCGAAATACCCAAAAGAATTCATGTAAAAATGTTGAACAACGAAGAAATATTGTCATTTCCCCACTATCTTGTTGTGAACCATTGCAATGCTGATGATTTTGAATTGGAAGGGAATTTCATTGTCAATTTATGACTGTAATAAGTTCAATATTATCTTTTATTAATTCTTATAAAGTTTCAAGTCGAAATTCCCAAGAGTTGTATGCCAAAATGACTTTTGATGAGCAAATAATGACCATTTCCACTCTATTTTGATATATGCCATGGTAATGCTTATTATTTCGAATGGAGGAATGTATCTCTGATAAATGTATGATGTATGGACTGTTATTAATGTTTATTTCAAATTTCATTCCCATTACTTAAGCATTGGAATCCATTTTACTCATTTTTATTGCATTGGGAGAAGATTTGGTGCATTTTCCCCAAGGGTCGAAATTGTGACTTGAGAGTTGTTTTGGAAACAGTCATAACAGCCTGTATAAATTGAACCATGATGCATATGAGACTTTGAAAATGTACCTTACACATACCCAGCCTAGTTTCAGAAATTCAAGTGACTTTGGGATCATTTGTGAAGCCATTTCCGGCAATTACCCAAGGGGAATTGGAGCCCCAATTTGCTAATAAAGACTCCTACTTTGAACAGAACATTAAAAAAAGTTTGCAGAAGTAATATGGAAGTCAAAAAACATACATGAGCATGATATTTAAGTTATATTATCATTCATGTACCTTCAGAGAAAATTTGGAAGCATTTGGGTCAATTTGGAGGTCTAGACATCAAAACTAGTCAAGAGCCAAAATTGTGAAAAAATTGGAAAATTGAGCATTTTAAAAAAATTCCAAAAAGGGGACATTACAATGGTATCAGAGCATGATCTTAGCACCTGAAGTGGTCTGATATTTATGAGGACAAGAATTCAAGGACCACCATTATATATTGAAACCAAAAATGCTTTTGTTGAAGAGAAAAAAAAAAGTAGGAGACGACAATTTTTTGGGGGAAACTATGACTAGGCATGAAAAGAGAACTTCATATGATGGTGAGGAGCTAATAAAAAGCATGGAACCTATATTTGAAGACATGGACAAGAATATTATGAAAGGATTTGAATTTTTGGCTATCCAAATTTGGGAAAAATATATTGATTTTAAGAAAAGCAAGGGGAAAAATGCATCAATTTGCTTGAAGGAGCAAAAGGAGGAGACCTATGAACCACCTAGTTCTGAAATAGGTGGAGTAGAAGAAGTAGTACACGAAGATGATTGAAATTCTCTCCCAAGTGACTCTGAAAAATGTGAAGAGACATCACATGAGTATGAAGAAGTTTTTATTGAAAATACTGAAGATAATTTTGAGACACATGCTACCTTGGAAATGAAACAAAGAGCATCTACTGATGGATGCTTGAACTATGAAGGAGTAACTACTGATGGGTGATCACAAATCTATGTTGGTGACATAGAGATCAGATTTAAAAATGTTTATGCAAGCCAAAATTCCATTAAACATGAAAATGAAGAACTTGTAGCAGTTGAAGAATAAACAAGATCAACTTCTCCA
>LPNX010672820.1:7162-38264 GCA_001517045.1 Pseudotsuga menziesii | reverse complement strand
TAAAACAGCTACTCAATAACAATAATGTATGAAAAACTGTAAGAAAATTTGACCATGCAAACTTTTTGCTGAAATAAATAATGCTGAAAAGAAAAATTTAAAACAATGCTGTAAAACAAGAAGCAGGAATAGCTATAGGGTTGCAAATGGAACAGGTGGCTGTGCAAGTGCAGGAAAAACGGAGGCAAATCGACTAGGTTTCTGCGCGGCAACAAATGCAAAAAACTGGGCGCGGACCATGGGTTTCTAGATGGTAGCGGCGGTCGAAACCGCGGGTTAGGGCCAAACAGGCGTGGTCGCGGTCGCGGGTTCGGGGCGAACAGGCGCGGTCGAGGCCGCGGGTGGGTAGATGGTAGCGGCGGTCGAAACCGCGGGTTCTGGGCGAACAGGCGCGGTCGAGGCCGCGGGTTGGTAGATGGCAGCGGCGGTCTAAACCGCGGGTTCTCGGCGAACAGGCGCGGTCGAGGCCGCGGGTTGGTAGATGGCAGCGGTGGTCGAAACCGCGGGTTCTCGGCGAACAGGCGCGGTCGAGGCCGCGGGTTGGTAGATGGCAGCGGCGGTCGAAACCGCGGGTTCTCGGCGAACAGACGCGGTCTAGGACGCGGGTTTCGGGCTGGCAGCGGCGGTCGGAGCGCGCCTGTGTAATGAACAGGCGCGGTCAGATCGCGACTGTGGGCGGAAAAAACGCGGTCGGGGCACAGGGCAAAAACGCTGACGGCGGCGGGCTGGTCGCAGGTTAGGGCCTGGAATACGCGGTCGGGCCGCGGCTGCGGAAGAAAACGGCGTGGTTTCCGGCGGTCGAAAACGGCAAACTGAAAGTGCAGTACGAAAAGAAAAACTAACAATAAAAAGAGACAGCGGAGTCGCCAAAACTGTAGCTAGGGTTTTCACCCTAGCTTGTGCTAATGAGCACCTACTAAGGAATCTGGATTCCTTAGTAGCAGTTCAATAATGTAAATAAAGATAAACTAAACTAAAGCAGAAAAAGTAAAAAAACGTAAAGCAAAAACAGTAAGAAAATGAGTAATGGTATTTTTTATTTATGTTACCTCCGATGAGGAGGTTGGTGGAGTCCGTTGCGCTGGTCCGATGTCGGCGGCCTCGAGCTCCAAGCTGCTTCCTTTCCTTTTTCCAGTGGTGGAAATGGGCCAAAAAGGGTTCTCGATGATGGAAATGGCTTGATGGTAAGCTAGGGTTTCGAGAATGATTTCGGCAGAGGTAGGATGCTTTTGACTGTGGATGATCAAATGAGGGGTCTCCACCACTTATTTATAGTTTTTTAGTGGTGGAGTGCTGGCCCATGGTTTTGGAAACCATGTGGTTTAGGGCAGCTTGTTTAGGGTTTTTGCTGTTTTTAGGGTTTTCCTCCTTTTTCCTCATTATTTTTATTCCTTTTCTTCCCTTTTGGGCATATTTTCTATTTTTAGAGGAATTTTGGTTATTTTTGGAGGAAAAAGGGGTTTTTTGACCTTTTGGAGGCATTTTAGGCCTTCTGGAGCCTTTTTAGATGGTTTTATGGCCTTTTGGAGGCTTTTTAGTGGGATTTTCAGAGAAATATGGTAGGCAAATGGACAAATGAGTCATGTAATGGGGTAGATGAGGTAGTTAACCATTTTTGGGTGTTAACACTGATATCCCTCATGTCGGCACACAAAAGGACACTTATGGATTGAGGTTTCCCATATTCACTATATCTTGGCTTATGATGAAATACATTCCCTATATACCCAGCTGGTTACTTTGCCATTTTTCCATGTTGAGTTGTATTCGCGACTCTCTATATTGACAACTCACGCATCATTCGCGAGTCTCATATATAGCAAGTCGCAAATCCTTGTATTCACGGGTTGCTCTTATATATAGTCGCGAATCATTCGCGGGTTGCTCTACTACAGACCCGCGAATGGTTTCCTCAACATTAAAACATAAAACCACACGATAATGGAAGATTAATTTACTCATTTAACTTAATCTTCTTAACTGCCACAACCTCCCTAACCTTCAAGAACGGCCTCATTTCCTCCATATAAATAGAGGCCTTGGGGAGGGTGTTGGATAGTCATACTTGGAGAGCAAAGTTATGCTGGTGGATTGTCTACAGAAATCTTTGGAGTAGAGAAACTCAGAATCCTTTGGTGACAGAGGAGTCCTTGTTCAGACATTGGGTTGTAACCTAAACTCTTTCTATTATTGTTAATAAAGATATTACTTCTTCCATATGTGTTTCATATCTTGTGGATTGGTAAATGTTTACATTTCAATATGATATATGATTTTCCTAACCTGCATCTATATATGTGAACCATCTTGTATCTGGAAGAGTGTTTATTAACAGGTGAAGGAGGAACTATCTGGAGACTTTGGAAGTGGATCAGAGAGGGAGAAGATAGCAAGGATCAACCTTCGTTTAATACAAGTAAGTTCTTCTACTTTCCTATTTCCTATTCTGTGCTTTTAGAGTCAAACTGTCTGCAAGTAATGAGTATGTTGGTAACCCCCCAGACCTAGGTTATTAGGTGAATTATCCTGTACAACAGTATCATGCACTTTCACCACCACACATAACTCTTCTTCCGGAGTGACCAACCCAAAACTTGGTTACTAAAGATATAGTTTCCACCCCCACTCCTAGTCAAAATCTAGTTCATACCCCCAATCCCAATCAGAAATACCCATATGTTTCAAACTTGTTGATAGTTTCTACACCTAAGGGGCATCCCCTGGCACCAATTCCGTCATCTATTAGAGGGACTATTTCTAACATGAGGCAGAACCTGCCAACTGGACCACCAGTGGTGAACATCCCTCCTCCTAATACCACTATGGTTGTTCTTCCTTTTGGACAAGGAGGATCCTCAAGGGTTTAACTTGCCATTGCTCCACTTTCTTGGTGATACAGTTATCCCAGGAATCAACCACCCATGATGTTATCTCCCAAAATAATTTATTTTCGTATGAAGAATTTAATTCATGCAATAAGGGATATGAATGTCACTAATAGTTTGAAAGCCTATATTTTTGATGAAAATTTCACAAGTTGTAGCTTTTGGTGGCTTGGGTGAGGATTAGAACATCTCATTAGCCATCGAAAGATGGAAGATAAATAACAGGTGGAAAACCCCTTCGGTGGTTAGGCGTATTGCTAAACTTTTTACTGACATTGAAACATTTTTTAAACAGTGATTGAAGGTGTAGTCCTCTATTATGCCGATGTTTCAGAGTTTTAGTTCACTGCGGTGCCACCACTGCAGAAAATCATGGACGATTGGAAGAACTAAAGACTGCGTGTCGGAGCTTGAAAACATAAACCATCGGCAAGATAGTTCACTAAGGAGCACGATGAGAAACAAACTGACTATGGATTCCGCCATAACAGAAAATCATCACCGATGCTGAGAACATTAGTCGTTGAAACCTTCGGCACTATGGCAACATTCATCTTTGAGGTTCCGATGTCTCAACGACGGGAAACAAATTGACTACGGGTTCCGCCACAACATAAAATCATCGGCGATCGGAGGAACTAAGGACTACGTGTCGAAACTTGAAAACACTAATCATCAACACAATATTCCACTAGGGAGACACAACAGTGGGAGGTAGACTGACTAAGGCTTTCGATCAATCAATAGAAACTCATCGATGATCGGAATAACTAAGGGCTGTGGATCGATGAGACAGTCCACTAAGGAGCCGAAACGATGGAAGACAAATAGACAAGGCCTCTGATCAATCAATAATCATTTTGATAGCGCAACAATAGGAAATCATTGGTGATTGGGAGAACTAAGAACTACAGATTGACGAATTTAAAACTAAGCTCCTCTGCAACATCGGTGGCATAGAGAACTAAAGCTCCGATTCCTTCATCAAAATACTTCTGACAACGATAAAATTTGTTCGTTTCACCTCCAAAACATTGGCAGTGTTTTGGTCTAAGGTGCCAACGGGATAGAAGACAGAGCTTCTGATCACTGACACTAAGAATATTAGTCATTGGAACCTCCGACACTGCGGCGAAATTCTTCTTTGAGGTTCTGATGCATTAGTTGTTTCAGCTTCCAATCGCCAACAAGCTAGTGATGGAAAGTGTCAATGAAGAAACCGTTGCGATGCTAGGGATTTAAGACGTCGACATTGTGGCAACAGTCGGGCTTGAGGCACCGACGGGTTAGAGGTTAGAGCATTCAATCAGTGACCACGGCGATAAGGTAGACAAAGCCGGCTATTTAAGCAAGAAATGCCACTCCAGTAAACCGCCGAAACACTGGCTGTTGGCAACAATTTTACACTGAACCAACAGTGGTGATTATCACCAACCACTTTAGTTATTAAAAGTTTGCTCAGTGAACTAGATCTTCACAATAGATAGACAAATAGTTAGCAAGGGTTTGAAGCCCTAATCTGAAAAAACTATCACTTTCAAGTATTTTTGGTGTAAACAAATTGGATTTTCAAGATTTGTCATTTTTGTAGAAGGCTATAAAGTCCATGATTGATTTTATAATAAGGGTTCAACTTTAGGGATTTATAAGCCAATAATTATTTCAAGCTTCTCATTTTACTTATTCATGATATAAGCTCTTTTGTTGTGATCTGTTCAGCCATCATCTCTTTCTTTACTGTGTTTATGCCTGAATGTGCATTTAGGTCATTTTCAAATTTATTAAAAAGCCAATAGCTGTCATCCTATTGGTTTATTAGTGAAATTTGATTTATGAATACCATCCTCAGTAGGATTTAGCCATTTATATGCATGTGTTATTTGTGTAAGTCTTCCATCCTGGTGAGTTCTCCATCCCTGCACCTTATTGTCGAACTTCTGAGCAAATTGCAACTAAAAGTCTTGTAAACAAGTGAGTTTTATGCATGCCTTGAGAGTGGAAAGGTTACATAAATCAACTGAATTGACCCATATCTGAAAAACCCCCAAAAAATTGTAATTTACTAGGCATCCTCGAGCTACAACCTAGAGGAGTTTCCTGGAGTGATAACAAAGTGGCGCCGTTGCTAGGGAGAGGAGACTGAAGCTCAACTTCCCTAGGAGACGACATAGATCCATGCTTTGATGATAGACAAAGCTTGGACACTATTATGGTTGTAATCATCTATCTGGTGACTCCATTGATATAAGGTGGCTTCAAGAAGACCAAGTACCAGAGCAAACCCAAAGGGGCCACCATCAACACCCGTTTCAGATCTAGAAGAAATCTTGAGGAAAGCTAGGGCTTTACTAAGACATACCAGGAGTGCTACACAAAAATTTACATCAAGTATTTCAAATCTTTCTACTATTATTTATTCTGCTGAAACTCTTAATTACCAGGAATTTTTAAATAAATTAGAAAAATCTAAGGGTTGGGCATCTTCAAGCATTGCTGCTTGTGAAGATCCAATCCCTGGTGACTCCACTAGGATAAGTATACCACCGCCTTCTGAGCAAGTATCTTCATCAGTGACACCTTCCACAATGCTATCCATACCCATTTCCAATATGGTTGTCCCTCAATTAACCAAGATGGAAAGGATCCTAGTAGCTAGGTATGCACCCCTAGTTTTTCCAAATCCCCTTGCAGCCATGCCTACTAGGGATTATCAAAAGTATATGCCTAAGTTTACAAGGAAGGGGATTTCAGTGCTGAAGAACATCTAAAGGATTTTTACAGCTATGTTGAAAATATTAACATAGAACAAGTAGATGCATGGACTCGGGTTTTTGTGCAAAGCCTAGATGGCTAGGCTAGGAAGTGGTTTAAGGAACTACCTGCTGGGTCAGTGGCAGGCATAGAGGTCCTACATGAAATTTTCCTAAAGCATTGGGGAGAGAGGAGAGACCACCTCTATTATATCACATAATTCAACAACCTGAAAAGATAAAATGGAGAGTCTGTCTCCAACTTTACCAAGAGATTCAACAACATGTACAGCAAGATCCCCACTGAGATTAAGCCCACCGGTACCTCAACTATGATAAATTATGCAAATGCCTTTGAATCTGACTTCTTCCTACTTCTCAGAGAATGGAGGTCCACCTCCTTATCTCTCATGCAAGATGCTGCCATGTAGGTATAGTCAAACATTCTAGCATCTCAGAAGGTCAAAGGGAAGATAGACAGGAAAAAGCAGCCAGCAGACTATAGTGGGGCTTCTACATCAAAGAACAAGATTGACAAAATGGCCAAACTTTTAATAACTTGACTACTGAAATGTCTAAATCAAAGGACCAAGGACATATACCGATGAGGGGTAAAGGCCCAAGTGACTTCACTCCTCAAAAACCAAATTTTGTTCCTTATAGAAGAGGAAACCCCCCTATTCAGATTCTCAGAAGGAAGAGAAATCAAGGGGAAGACCAGAGGATAAGAGCTCCATTTCAAAATGATGTATTAGAAGAAGAGCTAGAATTCATTGAAGAAGAAGGAGAAGCTGAAGACAATATCCACTGCATGGAGGATGAGGTGGACTATTCTTTTCTAACATAGGAAGAATATGAGGAAGCCCTGATTGATGAGCAGATCACTAAAGAGGTTGTCTATCAGGCTGATGGCCAGGGAGGTTACCAACTGAGGTCTAGGTTGTTTTCTCACCCCAAGAAGAATGCTGTACCTATCAAGTAGTCTACTGCACCTGCTAGAAAGGTTGCTGTTTTACCAAACAAAGTGGATGTCCCATCCAAAGCATTGCATAAACTAGCACCTTCAGCCACACCTGATCAAGTCCAACTCAAACCTATAGCTCATGAGGTAAGGTTTCTAGATAGGTGCATTATTCTTTCAACCTTGAGTTTGAATTCAAAAACTGAAAATCCCTTTCCATTTAATAGAGCTAATGAAGAATGATGCATTTAAAACTTCCATTCTGAATTCCCTTCAGCCCAAGGTGCACATTGACATTGAATTTGTGAACCTACAAGATGACAAGCCTATTGTAACCCTGGTCCCCATGATCAAAGACCTAAAGGACTCCTGCCCACCATTCCATATATCATTGAACATCCATGATAAAATCTTCCATAACTGTCTGCTAGATTCAGGAGCCTCTCATAACCTAATGCCAAAGGCTGTGATGGATGAGATTGGCCTTAGCATCACCAAGCCCTACCATGATTTATTCTCCTTTGACTCCAGGAAGTTCAAGTGCTTGGCCTCATCAAAGACCTTACTGTAAATTTAACTCAGCTACCTTTGAAAAGCCTAATGATGGACATTGTAGTGGCTGATATTCCTCCAAAATTTGGCCTCTTGCTATCTCGGTCATGGAGCAAAAGGCTAGGCATCACCCTTTATATGGATCTCACGTATGCCACCATTCCCATGTTTGGAGGGGAGATTAAGAGGCTGTATAGGGAAAATCAGCTAGCATACATTATAAGCAAGGAGAGTCACTCAGTAAATCACCCCATCTACGAGGTGGACACCAATTTTGGGTCTTGCATTTTACAAATAGATGATAATCAACAGACATCAGTTTCGCTCACTGAGCCCACCCGTCCATAGCCTAAAGAAGTGACAACAATGATTTGGACCATGTATTTCGATGGGGCTAGCACTCAAAACTCAGCAGGCGTGGGTGTAGTCTTGATCTCCCCATCTAAGGAAAATATTCACCTATTTTATAAGCTTGATTTCAAAACCATGAACAATGTAGCAAAATATGAAGCCTTGCTAGTAGGAGTTAAAGCTTCCAAGGAGATGGGGATCATGTGTGTGAATGTTTTTGGAGACGCAGACCTCATCATACAGCAGGTCAACAACAATTTTTAGACAAAAAATATCAGATTGAAGGCCTATGGCGAAGAAGGTATGGAAACTCAAAGACTCCTTTATGTTTTTTGAACTGTCATATATTCCTAGGGATTTGAATCACCTAGCTAATTCCTTGGCCGTCTCTTCAAGTCTGTTCATTCCTCCTTTAACCTAAGCTCAGCTATGATGTTCAGGTCAAGTACAGACCCTCTCTGCTAGACAATGTAAAATTTTGGAGGCTGTTTGAGAATGATGAGGAGATTAGTAAATTCCCTCAGTTAGTAGATGAATTCTCTGACATACACATAAACCAGGAAAACCTTAACATGGAGGAATCCAAGTAGCTCAAGTTAAAAGATAAAGTGACTGAGCACAATATTGTCCAATTGCCCAACAACTACATACCCCGAGATTTAGTACCACTGTAAGAACTGTTTGATCACAATGACATCCCTCTCAAGCCTGCCAAAAAGGAGCTAGACCCTGCTATCCAAGAGCAAAACATAGGTAGTCCAAGCCATCCTAAACTGATAAATCTTTCCACTGGGTTGAATGCTGATCAGAAGTCTAAATTTTGTAGCTTGATAAAAGAGTTTGCTGATGTTTTTTCCAGGAAGTATATTGACATAAAAACTTATGACACCAATATCATCCCGCACATAATTCCTTTGGAGAAGGACACCATTCCTTTCAAATAGAAGCTAAGACCCATCAGCCCCCTCCTATTACCAGTGCTTGAAAAAGAGATCCACAAGCTCCTTAAAGCCAATATCATAATTCCCCTCAGATATTCCAAGTGGATTGGAAACCTGGTAGTAGTAAGAAAGAAAAATGGAGAAATTAGGTTATGTGTGGATTTTAGAAACCTGAACAAGTGTTCCAAGAAAGACAACTATCCACTGCCCAAGATGGAACACCTATTGTAGAAAGTCTCGGGGGCTAGAGTTGTGTCCTTCCTTGATGGCTTCTCTGGATACAACCAAGTTGTTGTGCACACTGATGACCAAGAGAAGACTGCCTTTACCACCCCCTGGGGCACCTTCATGTATGCTAAAATTCCATTTGGTCTAATGAATGCTGGGGCTGCTTTTCAGAGAGCCATGGACCTATCTTTTGTAGGGCTAAAAGATAAATTTGTGCTGATATATTTTGATGAATTAACAGTTTACTCTCATAGCCATCATGACCACTTGCAGCATTTAAGGAAGGTATTTCTGAAGTGCAGAAGGTATAGAATATCATTGAACCCCAAGAAGTCCTAGTTTGCTCTCAATGAAGGAAAGCTACTAGGCCACATAGTCTCAGCTAAAGGTGCAAAAATCATTCCGGTAAGAGTGGAGGAAACTCAGTAGATGTCAATACCAAGGTAAGAAAGAGACATTCAGTCTTTTTTAGGCAAGATAAACTTCGTCAGGAGATTCATTCCAAATTTCTCCGAGCTGGTAAAGCACATAATAGCCATGCTAAAAAACGATACAGAAATAAAGTGGACTGACCAGGCAAGAAATTCTTTTGAAGACATTAAGAAAGCTATCATGGGGGCTCCAACCCCAATTAGTCCCAACTACACCAAGGGTTTTTACATTTTCTCTTTTGCATCTTATGAAACAATGGCAGCTGTACTATTACAAAAGAATGATGAAGGTATTGATCATCCAATTGCTTTCTTCAACAGAACCCTAAAAGATGTTGAGCTGAATTATGACCCAATTGAGAAGCAAGCTTATGCTCTCATAAAACCTTTGAAGACTTTTATAATCTACATTCTCCATGCAAAGGTCATTGCATATGTCCTTTCAGATGCTGTGAAGGATGCTTTGAGTCAGCTTGACATTGATGGTAAGAGAGATAAATGGATTGCCAAACTCATTGAGTTTGATGTAGAGGTAAAACCCACCAAGCTGGTAAAGGGATTAGGTCTGACCAAACTCATGGCCAAATAAAACTGTGAACTGATGGGAATAAATTTCACATGTGTCAGATTAGCAAAGGTGCAAACTATGGTAGCAACTGAAACAGAAGTAAATCAAGATCAGAATAAAAGTCCATCAGTAGCTGAGAACATATCTTCATGTGAGTGGTACTCATGTATCATTCAATTTTTGCTAAAATTAGAAGTTTCTTTTGATCTCACTCCTAACCAAGCATGAGCTCTTAAGTTAAAATTTGTTAAGTTTTGCATAATTGACAAATTGCTATATTGGAGGGATCAGTTTGGAATTTTGTTTAGGTGTCTAGATAAAAAGGAAACAGAGTAGGTCATGCATCACTTTCATTCCAGTCCATGTGGAGGCCACCACTACTGGAAAATCATAGCCCACAAGATATTAATAGTAGGCTACTATTGGCCAGTCCTATTTGCTAATGTATGCACTTTTGTAAGGGAATGTGACCAATGTCAAAGATTTATAGGGAAGCAGCAGCTCAAATCCTTGCCCCTTAGGCCTGTTATAGTGAATGGGCCTTTGTAGCAATGGGGTTTGGATTTCATAGGTGAAATAAAGCCATCTTCCAGTGGACAACATAAATGGATCTTAGTAGCCACTGACTACTTTACCAAATGGATAGAAGCAGTGTCCACCAGAAGTGCCACTCATCAAGTCATCATGAGATTCTTATATGAGAACATCTTCAGCAGGTTTGGTTGCCTAGTAAGGTTAGTAACTGATAATGCACCAACTTTTAAGGCTGGGGCATTAGTTAAAATGTGTGAATCAATGGGCATTCAATTGGTGCACTCCACATCCTATTACCCACAAGGCCATGGCCTGGTTGAGTCATCCAACAAAAGCTTAATTAGAATCATCAGGAAATTGCTAGAGACAAATAAAAAAAGCTGGGATTCAAAGCTTAAGTTAGGTTTATGGGATGATAGGGTGACAAACAAAAGATCCATAGGGAATTCTCCATTCAAACTAGTTTATGGCACTTAGGCCATCTTTCCTATCTAGCTCATCCTTCCAGTGGCAAAGTTCTTTCAGGAAGAGGAGGATGAACCAAATGATATGATTAGAAGGATGATGGATTTGGTGGAGTTACAGCAGATCATGGAGCAAGTTACAGGAAAATCAGAAGCTCATCAACCGAGGATAAAGGGCATGTTTGACAAAAGAGAAAATGCAGACAACTTCCAGGTCGAAGATTGGGTCCTCAAGTGTGATGGTGTCAGACAGGACAAGGGGAAACATGGAAAATTTGACTCTTTGTGGATTAGCCCTTTTATGATAGCCCAAGTACATAAGAATAATGCCTTCAAATTGCAGATTCTGGAAGGTGAAGAGGTGTTTGATAGCCCATTCAATGGGTGGTTCTTGAAGCTCTATATTATTTGAGGCTATGAGGCCTTATGATTGTAAATTAGTAGATAGTAGGTTTTTTTGCTTTGAGAATAAGACTCCATGCCCAATGGAACAATAAAGTCTAGTGTTAAGTTACTTAGTTTCTTTTAGGAAAAGGAATTTTGGTCTGGGGTTCTTGGGACCTCACTGGGAGGTTCCCATCCCCAAGTAGGAGCCAGATGTTATCTCCCAAAATAATTTATTTTCATATGAAGAATTTAATTCACGCAATGAGGGATATGAATGTCATTAACAGTTTGAAAGCCTCTGTTTTTGATGAAAATTTCACAATTTGTAGCTTTCGGTGGCTTGGGCGAGGATCAGAACATCTCATTAGCCACTGAAAGATGGAAGATAAATAACAGGTGGAAAACCCCTTCGGCGGTTAGGCATATTGATAAATTTTTTACTACCATCGAAACATTTTTTAAATAGTGATAAGAGGTGTAGTCCTCTATTACACTGATGTTTCAGAGTTTTAGTTCACTGCGGCGTCGCCACTATGGAAAATCATCAGCAATTAGAAGAACTAAAGTCTACGCGTCGGAGCTTGAAAACATAAACCATCGGCAAGACAGTTCACTAAGGAGTCACAACGACAGGAAACAAACTGACTACGGGTTCCTACATAATAGAAAATCACCGCTGATGCTGAGAAGATTAGTCATTGAAACCTATGACACTACGGAATTCATATTTGAGGTTTCGATGCCGTAATGGTGGGAAATAAACTGACTATGGGTTCCACCACAACAGAAAACCATCGGCGATCAGAGGAACTAAGGACTACACGTCAGAACTTGAAAACACTAATCATCAGCACAATAGTCCACTAGGGAGCTGCAACAACAGGAGGCAAAATGACTAATGGTTTTGATCAATCAATAGAAACTCATTAGTGATCGAAAGAACTAAGGGCTATGGATCGATGAGATAGTCCACAGAGGTGATGAAATGGTGGAAGACAAATAGACAAGGCCTTCGATCAATCAATAATCATTCTGATAGCGCGATAATAGGAAATCACCGGTGATCGGGAGAACTAAGAACTACAGATAGATGAATTTAAAAATAAGCTCCTCTGTAGTGTTAATGGCACAGAGAACTAAAGCTCCGATTCCTTCGTCAAAAGACTTTCGACAACGATAAAATTTGTTTATTTCACCTCTAAAACAATGACAACATTTCAGTCTAAGCTGTCGATGGGCTAGAAGACAGAGCTTCTGATCACTGATGCTGAGAAGATTAGTTGTTGGAACCTCCGACACCGTGGTAGCATTCTTCTTTGAGGTTTTGATGCATTAGTTGTTTAAGCTTTCAACCGCCAAAAAGCTAGTGATGGAAAGCGCCGATGAAGAAACCATCATGACGCTAGGGATTTAAGACGCTGACACTACAACAACAGTCGGGCCTGAGGTGCTGATAGGTTATAGGTTAGAGCGTCTGATTGGTGACAGCGGCGACAAGGTAGAAAATCCAACGATTTAAGCAAGAAAGGCCACTTAAGTAAACCACTGAAACATTGGCTGTTGGTGGAAATTTTACACTGAACCAACAGTAGTGATTATCAGCAACCACTTCAGTTATTAAAAGTTCACTCAATGAACTAGATATTCACAATAGATATACAAATAGTTAGCAAGGGTTTGAAGCCCTAATCTGAAAAAACTATCACTTTCAAGTATTTTTGGTGTAAACAAATTGGATTTTCAGTATCTGTGATTTTTGTAAAAGGCTATAGAGCCCATGATTGATTTTATAATAAGGGTTCAACTTTGTGGATTTATGATCCAATAATGCTTTCAAGCTTCTCATTTTACTTATTCATGATATATAGCTCTTTTGTTGTGATCTATTCAGCCATCATCTCTTTCTTTACTGTGTTTATGCCTGAATGTGCATTTAGGTCATTTTCAGATTTATTAAAAAGCCAATAGCTGTCATCCTATCGATTTATTAGTGACATTTGATTTATAAATACCATCCTTAGTGGGATTTAGCCATTTATATGCATGTGTTATGTGTGTAAGTCTGCCAACTTGGTGAGTTCTCCATCCCTGCACGTTATTGTCGAACTTCTGAGCAAATCGCAACTAAAAGCCTTGTAAACGAGTGAGTTTTATGCATGCCTTGAGAGTGGAAAGGTTACATAGGTTGAATGACTTGACCCATATTTGAAACCCCCCCAAAAAATTGTAAGTTACCAGGCATCCTCGAGCTACAACCTAGAGGAGTTTCCTAGAGTGATAACACACAGTTCATCAATGTTATCAACTGGTACCATCGACAACAGTCTATCCTGGAATGCCTTACCTTGGAAATGTTTTTGTACCTTGGGTACAATCGAATTGGTATAATATCCCATCCTATGGAGGATATTTTGTAAACAATTTTGGAGGATATGGAGGTCATCCTAGAGGTCCACCACTTGGAGGACCCCCGAGAGGACCTAGAGGACCTGGAGGACCTGGAGAATATGGAGAATATGGAGGAGCTGGTGGGCCATCTGGAGGACCTCTACCTAGAGACCCTCCACCTGGAGGGCCACCATTTAGAGGCCCTCCTCCTAGAGGAGCCCCACCTGGAGGCCCACACCCTAATGGACCACCACCACCACCTCCTCCTGGAGGACCACCCCATGGAGGCCCACCTCTCTTGGGTGAACCCCCACTTAGAGGACCTTCGAGTAACCAACATCCTAACCAAGCAGTCTTGGGGCAATCATCTATGCCCAAGCACCATGCACCATGTCAGTCCTAGAAGTACTCCAAACTTGTCCCACCCAGTGAAAAAATTTGCTCACAACACTTGGAGCTATGGATCCTGAGAATAGTGACATCATTTCTTTCAAACTAGATGGATTTAAAACTAGGCTCTCACATCACTTGTATTTCTAGCTAACCACTAATATTTCTGAAAAAAATATCCGTCATACCTTTTTGGACGAGGAAGCCTCTACTTCGGTCATGTCTCTGTCTTATTGGAGAGCCATTGGTTCTGCTAAGATCAATCATTCACCTACGACACCTAAGGATTTTGATGGTCATGGCTTTCAAACCTATGGATTACTAGCTATCATCTAGATCGAACTGGGGGGGAAACTAATTTCCATCCACATTGAGGTCATTGACACTCCTTTGGACTACAACTTTCTCCTAGGTCATAACTCATTTTATGCTATGAAAGCCATAACATCGACCATTTTTCCAATTGTCTAGTTCCCATTCCAAGGAAGCTAAAGTTCAGTTAGATTTCATTACTCCTAATGCTATTTCAAATGATGCAAACAATGTTCCACTTCTAACTACCCCACAATATCAAAATATCAGAGTAGGCCTTCTTAAAGACTCTTCACTAATGGGACTCTTTCCCTTGTCAAATCCTCCTCCTTCTTCGCAATTTATTCATAGACCGCATCAATCAATATGATTTCTACTTCTATCATAGACAAAGGAAAATAAATTGTTGAATCAACATCATTTAATCGTTTTGAAGAAGTCTATAATGCAATACAATCCACCAGTGACCCTACCATCAATGATAATTTGTTGGTGGCCTCATATTTTTATCACCTACCATATTGGCTAGACAACCCCCCATCTCTAGATTATATTTCACATACACTTCCTACTGATGAATCCATTATGGAAGTTATGTCCTTAGAAGAGATGCCTTGGAGAGATCATCATCATCGATCTTCTTTCCTTCCCCCTTGCCATGTGGTAGAAGAGCACTTCACATCGACAGTTTCATCTGATGTAGTCACGGGCCCTCAATCTCCAATTCTCACACATCATGTTGAGTCAAAGGGAAATCTATGCAACATTCCCAAAACTATTCCTGTGGATATATCAGTGAAACCCAGTGTTTCAGAGAATATTCAGATAAGCCATAACTCTTCTCCTTCCAAGGTTTAGTTATATATATCCTTATTCAAGGAATTCTGAGATGTATTCTCTTGGACATATGAAAAAATGCCAGGGATTGATCCCTCCATCGTCATTCATGAGATCAAAACCTACCCTGGTGCCAAGCCAGTTCGCCAAAATTTACACCAGGTACATCCATGAAAAACAGCAACCATTAAAGAGGAAGTTGAGAAACTCCTAAGTATTGGTTTCATTTACCCCGTTCCTTTAACTGAATGGGTGTCAAATATAGTTCATGTGAACAAAAAGTAGGCTACTATTAGGGTTTGCATTGAATTTAGGGACTTGAATCAGGATTTTCCAAAATGCAATTTTCCCACTACCTATATCGATCAAATAATCGATAACTGTGCTAGAAGTGTCATCTTTTCATTCATGGATGGATTTTTTGGCTATAATTAGATGGAAATTCTCCCTTCAGACCAACATAAGATGGCCTTCATTTTCCCATGGGGTACCTTTTCCTATAAAAAAATACCGTTTAGCTTGAAAAATGTTGGCGCTACGCTTCAACGCGCCATGTTGTATGATTTTCATGATATCAAACACATTGTGGAGCCCTATCTCGATGACCATCCTTCCAATTTAGAACAATGGGACCTTCATGTCGATCATCTAAGAGATATTTTTCTTAGATTTCATCACTTCAACATTCATTTGAATCCGCACAAATGTGTTTTTTGTGTCGAAACTAGCTGATAGCTTGGTTTCATCATGTCTAAGAATGGAATCCGTATTGGTCCTTTGAATATCGAAGCCTTCTTGGCTCTACTCTCTCCCACCAATGTAACAAAAATTCAAAGTTTCCAAGGGCAGGAAAGCTTTTTATGTCATTTTTTCCGCAACTACACAGAAAGGACACATCATTTCATGCGGCTGCTTAAAAAGGATACACCCTTTTTTTGGGATGACTTCACGTAGCGCGCATTTGACAATATCAAACATTCTCTTACCCATGCACCTCTGTTGCAACCCCTTGATTACACCAAGGATTATTCCCTGTACGTGGTTTCATCCTTGTCAACTATAGGCATGGTCCTAGTTCAAACAAATGAACATGACCAAGAACATGTGATCTAGTATGCTAGTAAGAGTCTTCTAGACACTAGAACCTGATACTCACATGTGGAGAAACTAGCTCTAGCCACGGTCATTGTGGTCCAAAAGTTCTGTCACTATATATTTATTTGCACTACCACTATTTATGCTGACATTAACCCCATGTACTACGTTTTGAAACGACAGGTACTTGGGGTAAAATACTCATGATGGATCGTTATCCTCTAGGAATTTGAGTTGGATTTTGCTAAAACCACCTCGAAGAAGTCCCTCGTTTTTGGTGAGTTTATATGTGACCTTCCCCGAACTACGGAGGAAACAGAGCCCATTGATTCATTGCCCGATGAATCATGGTTTCTCATTAGTATGACTGATTTATGGTATGGAGATATTATTGTTTATCTCCACACTCTACGATATCATCCCGCTACCACTCATGATGACAATCGTCGCATACGCCACCAGGGTAAATACTATCTCATTTTGAATGAGACCTTATACCATCATTTTGTTGATTCTATATTGTGACATTGTCTTACACATGAAGAAGCCAAAATCATCTTGAATGATTGCCACTCGATATCTTGTGGTGGCCATCTCTCTGGGTTGGATATTTTATCATAAGATCTTATGTGTAGGGTATTTTTTTCCCTCGATTTTCAATTATTGTATTGAAACTGTCAAGAAATGCTCACTGTGTCAAATATGTACCACTAAGAAGCGCACCCATCCAACTTCGCTCCATCATGTTGGAGAAGTTGGCACTTTTGCGAAATGGGGCATAGAATTTGTGCATTGTAGGCCTACCTCAGCCAGGGGGCATGGCTACATTATTATGGCTATGGAGTATTTTACTAAATGGGCTGAGGCCATGCCCACATATGCCAAAGACGAGAAAATAACTGCGTTGTTCTTGTTTAACCATATCATCGCTAGGTTTGGGATTCCTGGGGCCATTGTGACCAATCATGGGTCACATTTCTTGAACAAAATAATGGTAGAACATAGTGCAAAGTTTGGGTTTCACCATGATAACTCTACGCCTTACTACCCTCAAGCCAAAGGATAGGTTGAAGTGATAAATAAAGTATTGAAAACCATGCTTCAACGAATGGTAGGGTAGGACAAATCAAATTGGAACTTCCAACTATTTTCTATACTTTGAGCCTATAGGACCACTATAAATACTTCCATCTATTTCATGATTTTTCAACTGGTATACGAATTGGAAGAAAATCTCTCAATAGAATTCGAAATTCCTTCTCTAAATATCGTTGTAGAAATTATTCCTAACACCACCATAGAAGAGGAACAGTTTCTGTAACTGAATAAGCTTGATGAAACTTGCCACGATGCTTCCTTAGAGAATGAGGCACACAAATAGTGGATGAAATCCCAGTATGATAGATCTATTCATCCCCACACTTTCAATGAAGGAGATTTGGTCTCAACTTATGATTAGAAGCATGATAATTTGGGCGCAGGGAAATTTGAATCTATGAGGCATGGGCCTTAGATTAACAGTCATGTCTTGGAAAAGGGTACATATGAGTTAGTAAACTACAATGGGATACCCGTGGGTGAGCCCCGCAATGGGCTCTACCTTAAAAGATATGATGCCTAGGTCATTTAGCATAGGCTCTTTGTAAATACTATTTATATATTGGTGTGTGTATTTTTTTGAAAAGTGTGGTTTCTTTTATGATTCAAGATGTGTTTTTCAAACCCTACTTATGTAGATCCTATGTCTAATGGACATATGACCACTTTTACTGGTTTCTTGGATAGTGCTAATTGTTACACATTGAATCTTACATCAGCATATTGGGTACTGTACTCTCCTACAAGTGATCTGGTGAGTTTAGGGAGTGTTTATTTAGGTCCCTCCACCAACAATCTAGCATAATACCATGTAGTAATTGGATTGTTGATGAAATCCATAGCTAGTGATGTAAGGGATAGTAGGGTTTACCTAGACTCTGAACTAGTTGTTCAGCATCTTAAGCGAGTCTACACCATCTGAAACCACCTACTCCTTCGTACATTTTGAAGGGTTAGACTATTGGAAAGGTCTTTTGATCAAGTCATGTATCAAAATATTTCAATACATTTGAATGTTCTGGTAGATTCCTTATCTAATTACGTCTTATATTGGTACATTGATCATAATTAAAATCCATTATAACATAAAAACATTCATGTAAATTCATAAGCATGTATACATTTCAGACATCACATTTTTGCACACACATTTGTAAATAAAGTTTATCACCTATAAAATATAAAAATGAGATACAAAAATGGGTTGAAGCGTCAAGATTTCAGTGTCCCCAAGGGCCAGGACTGTCATAGTTCAAAATATACATGTACAGGGAAAAATATGAAGCTTTGAAGCTTTCAGTATGACTACATATACAAAAATTCGAAGGTCCCTTCAAACTAGTCATCACGACGGTGCTCATGGTAGCATATAATGGCCTAAGCCACTCTACGCAGTAGCCTAGGGAACCATCGTTAGACTCCTACAGTATGACACTGGTAACACCTGGGTAGGTCATTAGTGGTGATATCCAGGAATCCCTATAGTCAAATGCTGTAGGTTCTCCTCAAGATCTCCAAGCTCCTCATGTGTCTCGAAGCGATATACCACCATATCTCTAACTCCTTCCCACCTCTCAATACGGGACATCCTAGCTAGATGGAAAGGTCCAACGTCTGTAAAAACCATTTTCACTTGTCTCAGCATTAAAAAATAAAAATTAAATAAATCTAAAAAATTAAAAACATGGTGGATAATTCCTTTCTTACCTCAATCATCCCACTCTTCATCCTTGGGTAGGGGAAGTTCTAGATCCTTGCGGAATTCTGCACCCTCATAGGCATAATCCTCGATCATGAGTAGCTGGCCTCTCAACCAGCGAAATAAGGTTGATCCATAAAAAACTTTGGAACCCTTGCCACCGTGACGGGCCATAACATAAACCTATCTAAGCATCCTAGGATCCTTAGGATCTAGTCTACTCATAGCCACCTGGGGTCTCATGTAAGGCAACCTCTGGAAGCTGAAAGACACTACCATAGCTCCATAGCCAAATTGTTTGAGCTTCCTCTGCTTGTTCTTGTTCTGTTGATCCTTTAGGTTAAATAACTTTACCTCACACCAGTTGAAGACTGTAGGATCCATACACTCTAGGGCATATAACATATGTGCCCTAGTGGTTAAGAAGGTGGATCTATTCTTGACAACCTTCCTAATGGTATAAACTACCGTTCTCAAAGGACGATACACTATTTGCTGGATACAGAGCTTCCCAGATTGGGCATGCATCCCTTGTGCACAATATCTGTCAATTATATCATCCAAGAAAATCTCACCACCCCATGGGTCATATAGAACCACTTGTATCCCTCTCTGAGACATCCCAGTCAAGAAGTATATGTCCTTAATGTCAATGGTCAAAGTGTGGGTCCCTACCAAAAATTTTTGTTTCTCAGGGTCCCACATGTCAATGATATACTCTAAGAGGTGTATATAAGCCTTCATTCTTGGAACCTTGAAATATTTTAGTAACCCATAGTTTTGCAGGGCCTCTATAGTGGTTGGATTGCTAACAGATTGGAAATCTGTTGTTTCATGCTCACGCTCTTTCCATATTACCATGGAGTGCATGTCATTTTTCACCTGCAAGACATCGTAAACATGCATTATAACCCACTTCATGGATGAAATAAAGACAAAAAAAAGATTTTAATGGATGGAGGGCATAATGTTTTGAAAAAACCTAGCTGCGACGCCTTTTTCGTACATAGATAGAGCGCCTAACGCTTCTGCTGGAAATTACTAGTACAATAAGATAGATCATTTACATTATAAAAATTCTTGACAACATCTCTCCAATAAGAGTCGTATTGTTGCATGAGTCGTGCGTGAGTTGGACAACTCTGTAATTGAACTCTACAACTCAATCTTTGCAATTCACTCTCGACAACTCAATTCTTCATAATGGTGATTTCAACCTGTGAGCCACCAGTTCTTATAATGCAGGATTGACCATTTGAATTATTTCCCAATCATTCAAACCAAATATTTCATTCATTTCCTAAATTTGTCGTCGATCCTTCGAATCTAACAGTTGGATCCGTTATTAATGTGTGTCTCGTCAAAGAGTGCTACTAGTTAACTTGTTTAACTAGTGCATTTACTATTGATTTGACTCTATTACAGCCCTATGGACATCACAGCATGGTTCCCTAACTATGATCTTGATTCCTCTACTTGGAAGCCCCTTGCTTTTGGCGCTCTATCCTTCTAATGGGCATCTCATACAAAAAACAAAAATATTTTATTTTCATGCGCAATGCCTCAAGCATTGCGTAGCACTGGGAACATCATGTAGGGATTCAGTCTGCTTCCATTCGCCAACTTATGCAGCATCACATAAAATAAACTATTGCAGCTATACTACACCTCCCATAGTAATGAAATTGATAACATATAGACCCAACGAATGCATCTGCAACTTACCTGGATGTTTGGAAAATGTGTTGTCATATAGCAGCACCAGGTCTCCTTGCTAAAAGTGTATGTTCTTGATATGTCGATCATGCCAATATTTTTGTTGATCCTTCTCCATGCACTGGTGAAATCCTGTGACAAAGCTGTCTTCCTCTATTTGTACCAACTGAGCTAGGAGTTCTTCTAGTGCTCCTTCATCATCCATTATGGTTGTTGCTGCAATGCAGAAACTCATAACAATGTACTCCATTGGCATGAATGCCGCCTTCCCATACACCAACTTGAATGGTGTATTCCCTGTTAACGTTTTTACAAGTTGTGTGATACACCCATAAGACTGATTGAATCTTCAAATCCCAGTCATTGTGGTTTGCATTGCACACATTTGTGAGTGCATGCTCCAACACCTTGTTGAGTGCCTCAACTGTCCCATTTTCTTGTGAATGATAAGGGGTACTCTTCTTATGTTGTATCTGAAGCTCATCTTCCAGTGCACTGACAGCGCAATTGGTGAAGTGAATCCCCTGATCACTCATTAATATCTTTGAACAAACAAGCATAGTAACAACATTGTCAAATAGGAACCTTGTGGCCGTCGAAGTGGTGAAATATGCAACTGGTGTTTCCTTCGCCCATCTCATCAGATAATCTGTCATTTTAATGGTATATTATGCACCCATTCTTTTTCTGGGTGGGTTGATTGGTCCAACAAAATCCACCACCCATTTCTCAAATGGATGCAGCATCACCTAAGGAACTAACAGCATCTCATCCCTTTGTGAGGGATTCCTAGTCCTTTGACAAACATCGCAAGTCCATACATAGTCTATTGCATTCCCATTGAGATTTGGATACCAAATCACTACACAGAGTTCCTTCCTAATAGTAGCATGACCTCCGTAGTGTCCACCTACAACTTCTGCATGTGCTTCTTCTAATACATGCTCTTGTTCATGCTGTAGGACGCATTGCCGTAAGTTCTCGTCATGTCCAATATTACAGAGTTCCCCAACAATCAACTAGAAATCCACGGATCAAACTACCAAACACTTATTCTAATTTTTAGTGAGAACTTATGGTGTTGTTCCCATCCCCAAAAACTAAACCATTTATTCATAGTGGTCATCAATCATTCCAACTCAGAATAGTTGCGCATATAGTAACCCATCTTCAATGTTCGTCGGTTCTTCTCTTGTCTCAATTTGCGATAAGTGGTCTGGGCCTACATTCAGGTGACCTGACTTCATAATTATCTTGAAATAAAACTCTTGGAAGAGAAGTATCCAATGAAATATTTCCCCCCCCCACATAGGATTATTCAATAGGTATTTCAATGCAGAGTGATCTGTGAACATCTTCAAATGACCTCCCAATAGGTAGTGTTGAAAAATATGCAATGTGTAAACTATTTACAACCATTCCCTCTCTGTCATAATATAATTCTTCTCCACAGACGACAGCTTCCAACTTGCGAAAGAAATCGGGTGATCAATGTCACCTTCCCCTGGTTGTGCCAGCACCACTCCTAGCACGGTTAATGATAAATCAACATGAACATGGAACTCCTTTGTCCAATCTAGAAAGACCAGTATTGGTGTTGTGGTGATATTTTTCTTTACTGTGTTAAAACTTCCTTGACACACCTGACTCCATGTGAACTACACATCCTTCTTCATAAACTTCTTCATAGGTGCTATGATCGCGGCATATCCTCTGATGAACTTGCGATAGTATCATGTATGGCCTAGTGTTTCTCTAAGTTGCTTCACATTTGTAGGTGGTGACAAGTTCATGATCATCGCAATATTGGATGGATCAACCAACAGTCCTTCCTTATAGACAATCTATCCTAGCAACATCCCAAAGGGTGCAAAAAATATGCATTTTTTTGAATTCAGCACAATTTAATGTTGTCGATATCTCTCCAACATTGGTCGTAGGTTTGTAAGATGATCCTTTATCATCCCATAAATCGTCCAGTCATCCATGTAAAATGCCATAAATTTCTGAATAAAATCCTTGAATGAGATGACTATGATCCTATAGAATATCGTAGGCACATTCTTTAATCCAAATGGCATCACTGTGTATTGATAACATCCCCATTCAGTAAAAAAAAACGATTATGCCAATCCTCTTTCGTGATCTTGATCTGGTGATAGTGATAAAAGACATTAATGAATGAGTAGACTTCTTGACTACCCACTCCTTACAGCACTTCGTCAGTGAACGGTGTCACGAATGGATCATGAAGGCATGCATCATTCAAATTTATGATATCAATGCAGATTCAAACCTCACTCATATTTTAATCTTTCACAACTATGGGATTGATCCACTCTGACTCTTCAACTAGTTCTATGATTCTTGTGTCTAGCATCCTATCAAGCTGAACCTTCACTCTTTCCTTGTATCATTGATTCATATGATATGGACGTTGTCACACTGGCTTCACATCTGTATTTAGAGGGATTTTCATCTCTCCCAAATCTCCTAGTATCCCCTTCATCTCTGAAAAAATTTGTTGAAAACAGATCCTGAAACTCATGTAGCAAATCAATGATATTTTCCATGGTTTCTTCATCGCAGTAGTATCCAATATTCAAAAGATTTGGGTTCTCCTCTGTCCCAATGTTAACCTTTTACACCTTCAATGGTCGGTTGATTTTGTCTGTCGATATCTCAGCCGCCACGATATCCTGACTTCCTTCTGTCTCTGGAATGTTGATGTTCCTTGTGTCATCTTCATCTTCAGTCCCTCTTGTTACATTGTGGCACTCCATCAGCGACTACATCATCGGTTCCTAATGTGGGTCCACCGGATATGCAACTGGAACTAACTTCAAAACAATGTCGTGGATATGTTGTAGTGCACTATGAATGGATGGATTGGTATCCACAAAATTGAATGTGTGGCTGAAGTAAATAGACAACTATTCCTAGGTCATTATCTCTCTATGTAGCTCAACTAATTTATACCACTATCGTGGCATTTCATCCAATGTGTGTACAAAATCATGTACCCACTCATCCTTTAGTCAGGACACCCACATGGTTTGAAATGCAATCAGATGACTGTTGGGATCATTCTGCCCATCATACCTCTCGGCTAGGTACTATTCTACTTCACCAAAGGGAATTGTCATTAACCTGTGACACTGTTGCCACCCAGTGTTTGAATTCTTATGGGTCGCCCACTTCATCCAATGCCAACAATTGCTGTGGTTCTGGCTCCTTATCTTTAAATTCAACAAGAAGCATATAAAACTCAAGAATTCCTTCATATACTAGAAACTCAATAGTCTCTGTTGCTACTTAGAATAATGACTAAGTGATTAAACAACACTTCCGAATTGATACCTCATGCGTCTGATTCTACCAATTTCCCAAGGCATCATCAGAATCCGAAGATGCAGAACTAGAACTCTGCCATCCCAACTCATCATCAACAATAGGCTGGATATAGTATTCTGAGATGTTGTATGCATGATCCCACCCTCATACAACTTCTTCCTTAATTGGCTCAACATACCTTCTTCCTTTATTTGGATCTAACATAGTTATGAATTTGATGTCGCGGTTCACAAAGGTCATTAGGCATTTCTTAAAATTTATCATTGTCAAACTATCATTGTCCCATACAATCCCTAATAGTGTGGGATATGAGCTTCCTCCATAAACAACCTCAATCACACCGAATTATGTCTAAGTCTTCATTCCTTCAACTTCCAGTGCAATATGTGGAACATGCCCAATCGGTGTCACTATGGCCTAGTTAACCAGTCGCAGGTGCACAGGGGACCAAACTAGATGTACACTCCCAATCTTCTTCCATGTCTTCTTTGTTAGAATGTTGACATCCAAGCCTGTATCTATAATTATTGAATCTACCTCGTAATCCCTAATCTAAATATTCATTCTCATGTCTTTCCTTGTTTTCTCCTGTGCAGGGAGTTCATGGAAAAATCCCTCCGCTCTTTCTTGGGTTGATGTAGTAGACTTGCAATCTCAATGAGTGCATCAGGGTCCTTTTTTAGTGACAAAAACCTTTCAAAGAAGTTTTTCAAGGTACCATGTTGTCGCAATGGTCCTGCTACCAAAGTAGAATAAAAAATAGGTGGCATCTCATAAACAAGAAAATTACCTAGATCTATTCTTTTCGCATCACGTGCTTCAAAGAATGTGTCCCTCTCAGCTTCGATATCAAATTGGACCTTATTCTTTCCAGCCAATCAGACTTGTGAAATCAGGCCATCATCTCCTTTAGTTACACATCCACGATTAATGGAAGAAACATCAACATACCGAACTCTGGTTTCTATTGAGATCTTCGTAATTGTTGGTCCTTTCTGGTTTGGTGGTGGATTTATTGGATGGTTCACATTTTGAGTCTAGTTCTAAATCTGGTTCTTGTTCTGGTTCTAATTCTGGTTCTGGTTCTGCAATCGGGGAATGTTTCTTTCTTGATACTTCGCGATCAATTACAGAGAGTTATCAACAGTGTGATCTGCAGCGATACAATAAGAACACCATGCTTAAAAATTCAGGAAATATCCATGATAATGTCCCATTACTCCACAATTATAACATTCCACAGGTCCTTGATCTTGTCCTCCTCCTCGACCAAAACCTCCACCTCGTCCTCCTTGGAATCCTCCGTGAAATTGTCCTTGCTACTAACTCTACAGTTTATTGAGTTGCTGTTGTTGCGAGGGATTCGGATGTAGTTGCACATACTATGGTTGAGTGTATATTTCCTGAGTATACTGTGGCTACTACAAAGTAAACTACATCTGGTTGTATTATGGAGGTGGCAGAGAAAACTGTGGTTGTGGTACAAATTGCGGTTGGGGTTGTAGATGTGGTACAAACTGTGGTTGCGGTTGTGGATGTACCACCTACGGTGGCTACTATGGTTGCTCCATCATTTGATGTTCTTCTCCCTTCATGTAGTAAGCATCCATCATCGAGTCGTAGAGGAAATAATATGCTCAACAATCCTTGTCTCCATGCCCAATGGGCCGACAAAACGTGCAATACAAATTCATCGGCTTTGTGACCATCTTCTGGATATACAAAAAATTTCATGTCAATTCCCGTGAACTTGGAAAATGTGGCACCATGGCATGTTTCCATGAATAAATGGATTTGGAGCTCCCGAAAGCAAGTAATTTCAAAAATCTGGGCATTGATCCTTATGATGTCCCTCTGCACGACATCAAGTACACTAGACCTCCTTGCGATGCTCTCTTGCTTTCTTTATATCTTGGAAAAATATTGTCATATTCTCTAGTTGTGTTTGAATCTGATTCATTCCAACTCCATTTTCTCCAACAGGTGAAGCTTCCAACTTCATCATGATCTCCAGAGCCTCGCTCTATGTCACGATATTTTGCTGCATCAAAGGTATCTTGATATGCGGTACTAATGCTGCAATAAACCATTCCTTATGATGTACATCACTCATTCCAAAATTGACTTTTTCCATCAGTGTCTTGAATTGCTGATCAAAATCCCAAATAGTCTCATTTATTGCTTAATATTCTTTAGCTCTATAATGTATTGCGCTTCAGACTTGGGCTTTCTAAATTCCTTGATCAATTCTTTTATGATATCAGGTAGAGTCTTCACCAGAGTCCAAGTGGGAACTTGTCTAAACTTCATATACTCGTATAGTGTGTGACCTCAAAAGGTCATCGCCAACTAACCCTTCTTAACATCATCATCATGAACGTGTTTGATAGTTCAAACTACTTCGCACTAAAACCATTATTGCTCGGGATCCTTGGTCTCATTCCCCTGAAATAGAGTTAACTTTAGATCGTCGCCCACCATCCTCGTCCTTCTTCCTATGTTTGTTGATCTGCTACTATTAGAGTGTTACTGAATCAATGGACAACTTGGTGTTGAGCACGTATTTCTTCCTGAGTGTGGTGCAGTGCACAGAGTTGTGGGTACATTGTTCCTCTAGGTTTGTCTTTCTTCGGGCTCGGTTGTATCCTAGTATTCTCATTCGTCATTGTAGGGTCACTTCGTCCCTTGTGATATTCTCTCATGGTCTCTTGTCTTAGTCGCAGTATGACTCTCTTCTGTCCTGTTCCTCTTCTCTTGTCGAAACCTTACTCCACTTCGCAAAATACTATTTCCTTCCTTGGCTTCCCTCATAGTCTCATCGTAAATTCCATCCATATACCTTGTATCATTCCATCCAACCCTTGTCTCCTAGATGCCACCAACCTCAACACACCAAGGATCTACTCGTCGGAGTTCATCTTCAATATGCCTTTTTCACAGATGAGCATCTTAATTGAAAGTTACAATGATAAAAAAAACCTACCTCTTGGTCATTTAAAGAAATCCCTTTCTACATCACTGTAATACTTGACTATGTCAACTGCAAAATCAGTGGTGTATCCTTCCAATATGTTTCCAATCTAGACATCGATAGCCCTTAATGATCTGTTGTCTACCTCTTGCAGTTGCTGGGTCTACTCTGGGGTCTAGTAAGTGGGCTCGCCTCCTTGGAAATTTGTCTTCTAATAGGTCAATCACACCAACTACTCATACAAGATGATTAAAAACTCAAAGAAAAAGTACCCATGGAGATCATAATACATGTATGTTCCCAATCACTATTCCATCGTCAATCTAGGGTTCTAATTATCCCCCGCAACAAATTCCTGAGCCTTCTGGTTGAACCACTCTTGAATATCTAGTCTCATCGGATGCAACAACATGTCCTCCTTCTCCGCGCACTATGGTCTCGGTAATGGAACCATTTGTTGACATAGATCTATCAATAGGGGTTCACTCTCTGTGGACACCCTTAACACATCGATCTCCCTGAGCATTGTCCCATACAAGTTTTACCCTGTCCAGCAACACTTCCAGAGCAAATGAGATATCACCCGAGATGTTCAAGGGAGAATTGTCGAAACCAAGTTTCTGCAATAAGAAGGAGGGTTGTCCATCTACTATCGAACTATCACAACATTAATTAGCAGATCCTAGTATTGGTTCATACTCCCATAGATTCATATGATCATTCATCATATCACATCAACATACTCAGATCGCAGTAGAAGTATCGATGCATAAACAAATATACCAACATAGCATCATTCAAAATAGGAATGCATTGCATCATTCAGAAATAAACATTATAATGCACTATTCATCCACATCACATTGCAGGAAAACAAGAAAAATTAAGAAGACACACTGTTTCTCTCAAATCTATGTCATGTCATATTAACTTCGCATCAAAACATAGGTTTCCAAAACAATTCCTCAATTCATATCTTGCATCAAATATAGATCATAGATTCTCAATGTTGATCCAAATACAGATAAATACCTATCAGGAAGCTCTCATAGATTGATCCAACATTTACAATCATAGATCTATTTATAGGCTTGCGCCTTTCACAATGCGGTCCTCTTAAGTCAATTTCCTAACTACCTGAACCAAAGTCTACAAAATAACAACCACAATCTACAAAATATGGCCAAACTATGACAAAACTACCTTGCACACCATCTCCCGCCTTACGCATCAACTTGAACCTTTTGCATCATCCTTGATGCTGTGTAGCTAACTATCTCCAAAATTGCCTACCAACAAAAACAAGATGCTAAATAAAATAATAGTATAATGCTAATAATAATTCCGCTAGGATTGCAGAGGCACTTGATCAATTTGTAGCATTGGATAGCGGAAGACCCAACAACATAGTAATGGGGAGTAGAAGATAACCCAGACAATAGACCAATGTAAAAAATAATGTAAAATACTGATAGTCTAGTAGTAGTACAATTCTCAATAAGATGAGAATTTTAGATGTTTGACACCACATCCTACCAATATACCAATTTTATATCATGTAAATATAGCTATATCCATAGAGATCCCATGTTTTCTATAAGATTAATAAATTAAACTCAATAAAATTGCAAAATTGAAACCCTTTTGTTGATTGACTTCCCTACCTTCCTATAAAAAAAAACATCGTTGTTGTTTCAACTTAAATGAATATAGAAAAATTCCTCTTTCTTTCCAATAACACCGTATGATCATGTGCATAAATTGGATAGGTCATTCACAAGATGAAAATAATTTCCTCCACTTCCTGTAAATTTATTATTGCAATAAAGGAAATTAACAACATTTAGTTACCCTTTCTTGGGTTATATCTACTTGTTTTGACCTTCACGGGAAAGGTAAAAATCTCCATTGTTATGTTTCAATCATGCAATAGTTATAAAGATACACAAATGGTGAAAATTATATGATACCATTTAATGGTAACGATAAAACATAGGGTATAATAAGAATTTAGATTTTCACCTATGTTCATGTCAATTCCAATACAATATTAAGACCTGATTCCTTTCATATAAGAATTGAAATTACAATTATGAATGTGCTAGATATTACTCAATCTAACAACTATTCCTAACTGGAAATGTGAAAATGTTAAACAATAATAGACAAGTTTGAACTAAATAATTAGTTAATAAATATTGATATAAATTTTCTTGGTTCTAGTGAGCCAAGAAAGATTGATCTAACTTTTCTTGGTTTTCGTGGATCAAGGTTTGATTGAATCTTAATACCCACCTAAACCCCAACCTAAAAAATTATTCTAAAAAAAGAATACTTTTTAAGTTCAATGATTTGGAGGTATAAATCCATCACTTGATTTGGAGGTTGTTCTTTAGCAAAAGTTAGGATTGATATGAATCCATCACATGATTTGGAGGTAAGAATCTATAGCATGATTTGGAGGTTATTCCTTAGCAAAAAATGGGACTAATATGAATCCAACACACGATTTGGAGGTATGAATTAAGCCCACGATTTGGAGGTATGAATCCATCCCATAATTTGGAGGTCATTCCTCATCCCACCCAAATAGAATAACCCCCAATATTTATATTACTATGTCAAATTAAAAATCCCCCCATGACCCCTTAATACGAGGAAATATATTTTTGAGGTTTTTAGGACTATTCAGACCCCCAATATGAATGGACGTGATATGAAATTGCCTTGTTAGTGAATCCCCCATGCTAATTGGTGCTCTTTTCTCTCTCGTCCAAAAGTTTCTAGGACCCACTCATCACGTATCCACCTTTGGATAGGATGACACATATATTATGTGGACACTTGATGGTTTGGAGATTTCAGATGGAAACTTGAAACGATTTTATTAACCCACAACTCTCACGGGATACTTGATTTTGGAGAACCTTCTTTTCAAGGAGTTATCACTCAAAGGATACCATGTGTGTAGCTTTTGTTGTATTTAAGGGACAATGCAAGCTAATGAGGGTCACTTTTGGCATGCTAGATGCAATAGAAAACTAAAAAATCAGGCATCCCTCAACTTGATTGTTTTTTTAGATACTTACACAAAATATCTTGCTTTCAGTAAAACATATTAAATGTAGGAAATTGAATCACATTTCCAAATATATAAGGTTTGTCTTGAAATTTTTTATAACTATGTCCAATTTCATTCTTTCTAATAGTCACTTGTTTTTTTTAAGCAAATGATAAGGTATATGTTTTTTTGGGTGCAGTATTTGAGGGCCTAAATGATGCTTTTGGGATACCAAACTTTGGAGGCATGTAGAGAACATATAACACTAGTGGAACGCTTTTTTTTGAAAAATAAAATTACTAATTTTTAATTTTTTTTATAATTATCTAAGTGATCATTCATTCGAAAATGGTATGTCTTTTGTGGGTGCAGCCTTTGAAGGTCTTAATGGAATAATCATGAAATGGATTTTTTATATAATGTAGAGGCTAGTGTATTCTAGTGCACAATATAATGTTTTTTAAAACGATTGCGAATTGAAAAATTTATGGGAAAAACACTAACAACATGTATTTTGAGTTAAGGAGTTAGGACATAATAGAAATTGAAAACAAATAGGAAAATATAATATTTTTTAATAAAAATTACATATTTACAATCTGTAGAAAAAATGCTATTTATGTTTAATATTTCATCAAAAAGGAATGTGTGTAGCATACTGTAATGTGTGTGTAAACAATGACTTCTTCAGAAAATGGGGGAAATTCCTAATTAGATATGGTTTGTCATATACCATAGCACAGGTTTGGTATTACTGAAGAAAATTTCAAACCATACACATAGGAATATTGGTGACATACGAGCAAGTGAATTGGCATGTTTAAATTCAAATTACATTTCTCTCCTTGTAGAATTAACAAGTGCGTGGGCGTTATATTACTAAAAAATGCGCGTTTTTGTAGCTCCAAAACGCGAGCATGTTATATAACTACAAAAAATGAGCACGTCATATAAATATAACATGTGAACGCATGTTGTAGAGCTAAAAATATAACACTATATGTAATATATCAAATGTATGGATAATAGTTTAGAGGGGGTGGTGAAGTGTCAAGGGCCTAGGAAGATGTTGGAAGTTCAAATGGAGATGGTTGATAGTTGAGAGGGGGTTGGGAATGGTCAAGTTCCT